>JAKTSO010000088.1:0-44126 GCA_030580275.1 Groenewaldozyma sp. yHMH443
GAAATCTGTTTGTTGTTTGAAGGGTTTAGATTTGAGAGGGGATTTGGAATAAGGGCCGGGCCCTAAAAAAAAATAAGCAACAAATCACCCTCGGCCCTATCATTTGAATCAGAGCAGGTAACACCTTAAAAGGGGGGGGCGGCTAAAATATTTTTTTTTGGGCCGGCTCGTGTACGAAAAAAAAAAAAAAAAAAAAAAAAAAAAAAAAATCAAAACATGCAAGACATTTATAAAAACCCTTCAATCAACTTCCTGTGCCCTGCCCCATCATAAAACTACAATGGGAAAGTCATTAAGGGCTAAGGACAAGGTCCGGAACAGGGCTATCAGACGTGAAAAGATTCATGGGCCTGTCGAACTAGAGAGAGCATTCAGGCTAGCTCAAAAACTAAGTGCCAGAAGGTCGCCCGACGGTGATGACGAGACTGAGCCTACCAAGGAGAAGGAGGATGTAAATGGACCATCTGCCGAGGGCGAAGAGAAAATGCAAGTTGACGGCGAGGATGCAGAGGCCAAGCAACCAAAAAAGAAGATGTCTACAGCTGGCTGGTCCAAGAAGCAGAAAATTCGGCCCAAGAAGAAGAAGTGGAGAAAGAAGTGAACTGGATACTTTCGAAGTTGGCACCTGTTTCTTGGGAGGAAATTAGAAAAGTCATTATCATTTCAATGCATGCTATATATAAATTATTTATTTATTATCATTACACTTCAGAACCCGGTGGCGGGGAGAAGAATCATTTTGACAATACACAGGAGCGGCATGCAGAAAACCAGGCTCCTTGGGATGTCAAGCGTGCGAGCTGCTGAGATAGGCACGCCGTACGTATTGAGAGCAATGATATGTGTCCCATGAGCAGTTGACCGTGACCCCGTGGTAGCAGTCTGAGTAGACAAAGTCTTTCCGGCTGTTCCAGTTCCTGAGCTGCTGGAGGGCGTTGCTGAGTTCTGAATGAGATCATTTGTGATTGCTGCTGTGAAATCATTGCTCAGAGCACCGCTAATGGCCATTAGCGGGTAGTCCATGCCAATATGCGCTACTCCTGGGCTAGGCTCAAAGACTGTAGCAGCTACCGTGGGCAGCGTACTCGGGAATGTCGCCCTAGTAAGGTCGGTGAAGTTCCCATTTATGATCACCGGGTTAGCGGCAGCGGTCTCAGAATTAGTACTGTCGCTTGTCAAACTTTTTGCAAGCTTGGCAAGACCCACCCTGTTTTGTTCGTAGTCAAAGGCCAAGTAAATGGAGCGCAATACCGAAACCCCTATTGACGAGTATCCAATGTAGTCAGCGCTGCCAAATGCCAATGCACAAAGATTGTCTCCATTTGAGAGAACATACGGCATACCCGTGGTTAAGTCGTACAGTTCCAGCAAAATGTCGCTTAGTGGAACGGTTATGGGCATGTTGAAGAAATGCAGAGTGACATTCCCAGGGATGTTCTTGTACTTGCAAGATTGCAGCCAAAGTTTCAAGTCCTGCGAGAAGTATGCATTGAACTCTGAGGCAATGGCTATGACAACCTCAAGAGGCAAAAACGTCAAAAGATTGGACGTATCCAGCAAAACCGCCATGTCATTTTGTGTCGTAATGTTGACAGTTTGGTCTGAGCCGGTGATGCTGACTGAGCTCAGAGTAACAAACGGGTACGCAATTATTCCCGAAGTGTCGTTGAAAATTGGGTTCATGGGGACCACGTAGAGGTCGTCCTGATATTTTGAAGAATCCACTGCACCCAGTAGAAGGCCTCCCTTGTTGGTATCTGACGACATGTACAGCGAATAAAACCGCTGTTTAATTACCCCCTTATTTAAGAGCATGTCTAGGAAGTCATTGTAGTTTTGATTACTCACGCCTTGGACATATGAAGTCCCGAGACCAAGATACCCGGGGGATGAAAATGAAGCATTGTCGGCGAGAGCAAAAGTAAAATTGTCCAAGGTTAACGATCCTACTTTCAAAGTATCGGACGCGTACCTTCCGTTGACATAGTCGCCGTCCATGTATGATTCGTTGAAGTCGCCTATATCATTGTTCCAAGAAAATGTCTCTGAGATGGAGGTATTGAATCTGCCTGCATATGCACACCCTCCTCTTGAGTGTGGATGGGCAGCGCATTTCGACACCGAGTCGCTGTACACCCACAGGTCGTCCCCGATAATGTCAACAACCAAGCTAAAATCTTGTGCGGGGTTCCCTAAACTCACATTCACAAAGTAGAGCTGGTCCCGCGTCATTGGTATTGAGAACTGCGGATTTTCTGAAGAAGAAGATCTCGCTGCTAAAGATCTTTTTGAGTTGTCAACGTCTCTAGTAAAAAGACTTTTCAGCTTTCGCCAAATGCTTTTGGTAGATTTGTCCGTGCTTCTTCTAGCCGAAGTTGGCGACTCGGCTGATTTGAGGTGCCTAGAGATGGAGTTGGAGCTACTGTTCTTCTTCTTTCCTAATTTTGGAACCTTTTCATTGCTGACTAGCTGCGGAATATCAAAGACGAGATCCACGGGGGACCTCGCGCCGCTTACTCCCAGTTTCATCTCGCCCTCATGGTTTTTCGCGTTCACCTCATAATGCACCGCTCCCTCCACATGGTAGTGACCATATTCGCCTTTTATTGATGCCGTTTTCGCCCCTGTGCATGATGACGAACTAGATGCTGAAACTGTCGGTGTTGTAACTGCCGACCCTTTTGACTCTGCTGCTAAACATAACAGAGGCCAAGCTAGGACGGTGAACGCCACTGTCCTCAGAAAAGTGCGTCCCATATTAACTGCCCTCCACAGTTCCAGACCTGGTCAGCACTTCCCTTGGCCCTGTGTCTCAGCTCTTCCAGTCACTGTTTTATTAATACAGTCCCTCTTGCAAGGTGTGCCGCGAAATTTATATAAATATTCGGTTCAACAATTTTTTAGGTCTCGGGGGGCCACGGCTCGATTTTCGGCTAATCAGGTAAGCCTGATCCGGCCAGGATGATTTTTAAATTGGCGTCATAACAAATTGACAATAGCTATTGTGCTTTACATCCCCAAAATCTATTAATAAACAAAATTGAGGGAATAACGGACTCATTTTTTGGGCATCATGCGCTGGCTTAAGTGGCAGCTGAGAAGATGAACTAATTAACACTCAAGGCTCTGGTGTAATAGTGCAGGAATGCTCTGTCTACAGGAGATTGTCTCTCTGAATAGTGACCAGTCAAACTTTGCCTCAGAGTTGTATAACACAGCCAATATTAACGTTCAAATGCACTAAATCTGCCCAGAACAGATCGATACGTCAGGATCTCAAGATCTCAAGATCTCAAGATCTGATCTGAGCGGCGGCCTCACAATAAGCCAGATTACGTTAATCAGCGCAGTTAAGCTTTGATTATGTGCCTACACTGTGACGTTTAATTAATGCCGTGATCTGCGCACGTGCTATCGTTATCAATGCCCCATGCAAGCTTAATTTTGGCCCTCAATTTCCAGGATTGAATTGAAGTTCACAGCTATACATTCTCTTGAATGGGTGAAGAATTGTTGGGATTGTGTCGAAGCCAAACAAGAAATACATGCACAGCTGCACTCCAGCAGGACGTATAAAATTCCTGACTATTATCCTGCATTTCCTTGGGGAATTCACTTCTCAAATTAGGAGATTTTTCTTTATATACCCCTCAGAGTAAGGTACTATTGACCAGAGTTCGTGACCGTTCTTGAAAGTACTACATACGATGCAATGTTATGATTGGAGGAGTTCCCACTGTTTGACACACAAGCACAACCGCTATCACCTCATCTCGAAACGGCCTTCTGCTGTCAAAGAGCACTCAATCTTGCCCCCGAGGTCCCCAACATTCACCAAAAATCTGTTCTCTTCACAAGTAGAGTCTCTGGTTTGCATATCAGTTGCCTGCTTGAATTGCTCTTCCAAGCTCAGCGAAAGCTGACTTGGCTTCTGCACGCTGTGCTTAGTGCAGCCTGCATCTACAAGACAATATTGAGCTATGCGGTTATATGTAGCTCCGAGCTCTGCACCGTTTGAAGAAGCGGATATCCAGGTCTGTAGCCAGGCCCAGTACTAGTTATATGTGGACCATAAGTTTCAGGCTGCCACCTCCATCTACAGCGAACTTTGGCCCGCGGTGCGCGTGCGATTGTTGTAGCCGGCGGCACATCAAGCACGTGACTGACCCAAAATTCCGCACTGCTTATATATATGCTCTGACAACCGCGCGGGGACCCCGTATGCTGAATGAGTTAGTCCCAAACTCCTAAGACACAATAATGCGCATTAAATCGAATGCAGCTTCGCGATTGCAAATCCGATGAATTTACGTGGGGCCGAGGGGCTAAGAAAGATTAGTAACCGTGGTGCGAAAATTTGGCACTGTAATACAGCGATTAGTGGCAGTGCAACTTTCTGGTCAGACACGCATTCATCGGGGCATCGCGCTTTTTCGTAGCAGTTTTTTACTTAATTAGTCTCACCTCGACCCTTAGACCCTAAGGCTCGACCTCCTCTCCGAACTGCTATCAAGGTTTAAGCTGCTCAAAAGCTTAGCTTTCCACTAGCACGCCGCGTTGCTAGCACACTGATACAGGCTGCTCGCAGTTTTTGACGAGGCTGCGGTATTGCTACGAGCAGCAGGAACAGCAACTGCAGAGAACGTGTGAGTGGGGGCAGTGGCAGCAAAAACGAGGGCGAAAAAAAAGGGCTGGAGAAAATTAGAAAGGAGGGTGTAGCAACAAGGACTCTACTGGCAAGATGCCGAGAATCAGCAAGTTCTCTTTGGACAGCAACACGCTGGTATCTGCTGGATACATACTGGCATGGTATTTTTTCTCGGTCTCCCTGAGCGTATACAACAAGTGGATGTTCAGCAAGGGTCACTTGGATTTCAATTTCCCTATATTTACGACCGCGTGCCACCAGCTGGTTCAATTGGTCCTCGCGGCCACAGTGCTGAAATTTCAGGGCAGATCTGCACGCAAGATCATGCTCAATAGTGATAGGGACTCTTATCAGCTTTGCGCTCTTGCCAGTGCCTCCGACATTGGACTGGGGAATATGTCCATGCGGCGGATCACACTGAGCTTATACACAATGGCCAAGTCTTCGAGTTTGGCATTTGTGCTGATCTTTGGCGTGTGGTTTAAGCTAGAGCCGCTGAAGCGTCGAACTATAATGATAGTCGTCACAATGACCATTGGAGTGATTATGATGCTGTACCCTTCGAAATCAGCTAACATGCCATATGCTGAGCTCAACTACGCGTACGACGACGACGGACTTTCCGTGGACATTGACGACATGAATGTCATCAACAGCATTAGGATGACCAGTAGCACTGGAGACTTTATGGAGGGCGTCGCCGAGTACAATGCACAGCTTATTGGGTTTTTACTTGTTTTGTTAGCATCCATGGCGTCTGGGCTAAGATGGGCATTGACTCAACTACTTCTCCGGGGAAAGGGCGGTGGAGGAGGAGCGCTGGGCGCACCTTCTTCTGGTGGCTCTGTATCGGAGAAGGGCCCCATCTCATCGGCATCGTCCGGGTATAAATCACCAAGACTGCCAACTAGAGAGATGTCTCCTCGGCCAGGTAATGGTAGACCAACGCTTGGATCCCAGCCGTCATCATCACTATTAGAAACTGCCACTACCAAGGCGAGTCACAGCAAGCACGATCCACTAGCAACCATTTTGAATTTATCACCCCTGACTGCTGGGTATTTGGTAGTGTTTGCAATGTTTCTCGAGGGCCCCTTTAGACTTATTCATGCCCGATTATGGGAACAGCGAGGTGTGGCCGGTGGACTTCTTACGCTGGCATTCCCCGGTGCTTTGGCATTTGCAATGACTCTCGCTGAGTTCCTGCTTTTGACACGGGCAAGCTCGGTTCTGGCACTGTCCATTGCTGGTATATTCAAGGAACTCGTGACGATATGCGTTGGTTGTATTTTTTTTGGCGACACTCTATCTAGTGTCAATGGGCTGGGACTAGCTATTACCTTCTGTGCCATTCTAGCTTATAGAAAAGGTTGACGGGCTTTTTTAGTTGAAAGCGCTAAAAAAAAGTATCAATTGCAATTTTAATTTATTCTATCTTTCGAATTCCGAGAGTTTCGGCTCGCGACCCGCTGCTACTTGAGTGTTCAGACTTCTCTAATATCATTTCTGGCGAGATAAGAGCATCAAACATAGATAGTTTCTTATCTCTTTAGGACTACCCTCAAGGTGGCGTTGTGCGGTCTTTGCGATTAGGGTTATCTACATGTGCTCAGGCTCATGTCTTTCGCGTTATTTTCCACATCCAGCTCGAAACGTTGTAAGAGCAAAGAAGCCTAGCTAGACTACACTGCAGCTTGGAGCTCATTATTGAGAGCTTAATACCTGGTAGGGCTTGACCCTCACATCAGAAAACCTGCTTCCGGCCGCCTAGCTTCAACGGTACCGCCATTTTTTATCGCGGTTCGCCCGTAATCGGACGTTGAACCTCGTAGAGCACCGTTGAATAACCAGGTGGTTGCCCACTCCCGAGATTCGCCATTATAGCCTCGTTAAAAAAACGGCCGAAGCCCGTTCCATCGATGGACCTAACGAATCGTAGTAACGATCGACAAAGTGTTCAGCTGAGCGAAAACGCTCTCCTTAATGTACGTAATCGTAACAGTTCGTTAGACTGAGCTCCTCATACTGCTTGAGCTTCCATTGATATTGATAATCTTTCTTTTTAAATTTCCTCCAAACGTTCAACAATTTTATATTTGTAATAAATCAAGTGGGAAAAAAGGGAGCTTGAAACTTTTTTGTTCGGACCATTCCAGCTGAAGGATAGACACACTTCCGGTTACCAATGAAGGCCAAGGAGATCCGTATCCTGACGCTGCTAGCGATTGATACAGCCTTTTTCCTCTTAGAAATCATAGTGGGTAAGTTTGGGATTACAAGGCAGTCTCCTCTGTTTGACGTGCTGCGCTCTGTGTAGTGCGGTATTTTGAGAGCGGGACTTGGTAACGGTGAGAAAGTTTTAGAACTAAAACTAACAACGGTAGGATATGCTGTGCACTCGCTAGCACTTGTTGCGGACTCATTTCACATGTTGAACGATGTGTTCTCGTTAATAGTGGCGTTGTGGGCAGTCAAGGTTGCAAAGGAACGAGGAGCTGATTCCAAGTATACATATGGATGGCAACGAGCAGAGATTCTGGGAGCACTCATCAACGGTGTTTTCCTCGTGGCGTTGTGTCTATCTATTTTCCTGGAGGCCATTCAACGATTTGTGGAGCCACAGGTCATTTCCAACCCTAAGCTCATTTTGATTGTTGGTTCGATGGGGTTGGTCTCGAACATTGTGGGACTACTACTGTTCCATGAGCACGGGCATAGCCATAGCCACGGCGGGCACAGCCATGGCCCTCACAGTCATAGCCACAACCATGGTGATGAAGAAGATGAAGAAGAAAGTTTGATGGGCGATGATGACCACCATCATGGCCACTCTGAAGACGAGGAGGCAACAATTGTCCATGCTAACGGTGTCCTCACCAACGGAGACGCTTCTCCACAGTACCCATCAAACGTTGTCGATGAAACTAGCCGGCTACTACCTACTAGGGGCGGCCACAGGCGCCAGGACTCGCTGCTTTCTGACTCTCATGAGGGCCATTTCCACGCTAAGCCCAAGAACGGGCCACCGGGCCAGACCAAGTCACTGAACATGGAGGGCGTCTTTTTGCATGTTATGGGAGATGCCTTGGGTAACATTGGAGTCATTGCCACCGCTCTTTTCATCTGGCTAACAGACTACAGCTGGAGGTTCTACATGGATCCTGTTATTTCGTTAGTTATTACTGTCATCATCTTCTCATCGGCACTACCTCTGTGTAGGAAGAGCTCTGCTATTTTGTTGCAGGCTGTCCCTCAGAACGTGGACGCAGAGGAAGTCAAGGAGGATATCTCGTCACTTCCTGGAGTTGAGAGCATTCATGATTTGCACATCTGGATCCTGAAGGAGGATTTCTTTGTTGCCACTCTGCACGTTTCAGTTGCTGTTGGCGAAGAGGAGTTTATGCACTTGGCCAGAAAGATCAAGGCTTGCCTCTTGGGCCACGGAATCAGCTCAATTACAATTCAACCAGAATTTATTGTCGGTGGTGGACAATCCCAGAGAAGTGGTGCCGGCGGAAGCTTGAATGGCCAATCTTCTTCGGACGGAGCTGCCGGCAACGAGAACGACCCTAAGCAAATGAGCACCGGGAAGGGAAGGCAATGCGCCTTGGGACACAGGTCAAGTGGAGGGTTGCGAACCACTACAACGACTGCATCTACCAATTAAAAGGATTATACATGCAAGTAAACACAACAGCCAGTTAATCTGTCGTATTTCCATCCTTAGAACTAATGTAGGCTACCCGGGTAGGCGGCCTTCAATTATCACTGAGTCAGAAAAAGTACTCCCACATGAATAGCGTACAAATGCCTGAAAGCTGGAAAGCTCAGGCTTTCAAGATTTGATATCTCTTTATCATGTTCATGATAGCCCAGTCTTGAGCCCTTCATCGTGGGCTGAAAGCCTAGCACCAGGCCAATCGTATTCGTGTAGATTGAGTTCGCGCTGTCATGTGCACATGAAACAAATCTGGGGCTGTGGTGAGTGGACAACGCGTTGGCACGTGGATGCCGATGAGTAACTCATCTAACGCGCGTAGAGCCGCGGCTGTTAAGGTGTAGACCATTTACAGTTAAACAGCTGCACTTTCCTCATAAAAGCTGCGAAGCACGGTTTCTATGACTGCGATTATCAAAAATGCTGGCCCGAAAGATCCGCCAATACATGCTAGGAACAGGCTGGTATCTGGTATCTCCTCCTGAAAAATAGGCTTCAGGCTAAGGGTCATTTATAGACATCTACATGCCTGTCGCTCTTTCCTTGCGAAGGACGTTCTCATGAATGCTACAAAAGTGGCCCTCCATATATTGTTAATCTGGACACTAAAGAGACAGGCTCCTCCTTGGTACGTTTGAGTCGACCGCTCCAAGAGCTCATCGACCTAGCCGGGATGGCAAAATTGGAGAGCTGTCTTAACGTTCCTCATTTATCTTTGACTGAGTCTCTTTGCGTACTGCAACTGGCAGCAGCTCCAATTAGACAGGTCCTTTCTCAGGTCCCACTCTACATGTTGGAGTCCATATGAGGGCCTTAATCAATGGCCAATTACGAGTTCAACACGGTTAATAAAAAGCTTCAAATTGAGTTCAATTTACGCGTAGTCAACAAGCTAAGACCAACGTTAACGCTAATTTATGCACAGTGCACCGCGATCGAAGTGTGACTTTATTGGCGAGTTCGTGATTCGCGCGATTCATGCACCGTCGCAGCAGCACGCGAAACGGCTCAGAGTCTCGCGCGCTTTCCTGTTTAAAGCAGAAAAAGGCCTAATTTGATCGAATAATGGCAATTTCCGAATTAGGCCCGGCTGCCTCTTTTGAGCTTGCGGCGATGGCCCCGCGTGCCCGCGCGCTTTGCCTCGCCCGCAACTGGCTCCCCGCTTGCATGAGACAAAAGGATCTTTTCGTCTCGTTTTTGTTTTTTTTGGTTCTCAAATCCTAATAGAGGTGGGCCAATTGATAGACTTGAGATATCGTCAAAGGGTTTGATTTTTTTGAAAATCCCCACTTTATGTCTCAGGCCGAGATATATCAATAGTGGAGCTAATAATTGCCGTTGTCAGTCGAGCGAGGAGGGTCGACGTTGACGTGATTTAAGTGAGAGGATCCCGTTAAAAAATCACCTAAAGCGCAAAAGAGCTCGCGTGTGGGGGAAGCGCAAAGGAGTAGCAGCTTTTCCAAGCCCTTTGATGCTTTAGAGCTTTAATATCTCACCCCTAGTCATTCGTTACTTTAGATCTCGTGCAAATTGCTCTGCATTTGATCATTAACGAAAATGTTCAGTACAGGAAGGAAGCCCCTGAAGCTACCGCGTTATTCTAGGACGTGCTTGGCTCTGGTAGGTGCACTATGGCTCTTAATAATCCTGGCAGCTCGCTGGTCGAGCGAAGGTGGCAGAGCCGGGAGAGCAGCAGGGAGAGACAGAGCTGCGGCGGTCGGTGGTGCGGTAATAGAGACTGCACCAGACCACATTCTTAATGACCCCCGGCCAGATAAAATGTACTCAAGGCGAGAGTCCGAGGATAAGGCACCCTTCCCATGGGCAGTCACGTATTCTCCGCTGACAGCTGCTGAACGTTGCAAACCTGCTCGGACCATTAAAGACGATTTGGGCAGGATCAGCCAAGAAGCTCAATCTCCCTACATCAGGCTGCTTTCTATTAATTGCAACGTGATTGAGTTTCTTGCTCAGTTCCCAAAGTTGAAGCTAATTGTTGCCATTGAGCCATATCTGTATGGCCAAGAGAATACTGAAGATGAGAGCATACAGAAGATCAGCCAATCACCAATGGATAATGACATTATGGATGAGGAGGACACTGCAACGAGGCTATCGCGTATGTTCAAATCACTGCAACTTCAGCTGGCTGAACTAGGCAGCGCTCTACCATCTACAAATGCCAGAACCTCATGGTCCGAAATTGCTCTGCTAGTTGTGGGAGATCAAGGCATATTCTCAGAACGCTATTCTGCCAACGAGCTGGTGATGATGCTCAGGTTTGTCAAGTCGATTTTGCCTGAGCATTTTGAGGGTCTAGTCACAACAGTGGAACCTGTGCAATCGTACATTTCCTCGGCTAGATACAATGCCGGCTCAAAAAAAGAGTATCACCAGTACCACCGTGCGGTGGAGGCTTCAATAATGGAGCGCGGCGTAGAGGCTTGGGTCCAGCAGAGCAAAGAAGCCTATGACTACGATAACGACCTCTGTGCACAGGTGGGTGTCGTGGGCTTATCTGTGCAACCTTTCTTCAACGCTGCAATCAAGGCGGAAAATGCAGGATATGTGGTGTCGCGAGATGTACATTTTTCCCAGTACATTTGCTCAGAGGAGTTTATCGGCTCAGCGCATGGAACGGCAGATATCAAGGAAGAGTTTAGGGAGCTTCAAAATGAGGACAATATTAATGACAGCAGCAAGAACAACAAGAGCAAAGAAAATAATCAAAAGCATATGCACGAAGCTTCGCCCCCAGTGGTAGTACTTGAAACAGGTTGGCCGTCTCAGGGTGAGTCCAATGGCTTAGCGGTACCCAATTCTACCGAGCAGCGTAAAGCAGTTTCCAGCATCATCAATGCTCGCGACGATCTCACTGGACAAAGGATCAAGTCGGCATTGTACTCTTATTTTGACGAACCATGGCGAGATCCCGGAGTTTTCGACGTTGAAACACATTTTGGCGTTGAATCCTTATATTCATGACGATTCGTTTTCCAGCTTTATGACCTTTTCAATAATAATCACGCTCTTGTATCCACCCTGTAATTATATCTCGCCAGCTTCTCGCGCCGGACTCTAACATCACAACTTTTGATTTTCATGCTAACTAGTACACCAGGTGACACTACCTTTTATTCTCACATAATAATACAGTCTTTGTCCTTTTCCTTGCCTCCAGATCCGCTGGACGACTTGCCGGACTTCTTTTTCTCCATTGCCATTTCCTTGTTCCGTCGCAACCTCTCAATAGCTCTTGGGTCTTTGTTTTCAGCAGCACGGGTATACCACTGCTGTGCTTGCAGGATATCTCTCTCTGTACCAATACCTCTTTCCAAGAAATAGCCCACTGCATACTGGGCCTTAGGTAGTCCTCTTTGAGCTGCGCGCAGCGCCCACTCAAAAGCCTCCTCGTCGTTTTTAGGCAAAACGTCGCTACCCATGGTGTACCAAGCGCACATGGCATACATTGCCTCTGGATGGCTCTTGTCTGCAGCAATGGTATAGTAGTGGATTGATAAAGCGGCGTCCTGAGGACAAGCCAGCTCACCTCGCTCATAGATAGCTCCCAGCCTAACACATGCATTGACATTGTCCAGCTCTGCTGCTTTGACATACAGCTGGACCGCGTATGGCCAATCCTTAAACACGATATCCTTGTAACCCACCTCAAACAGCTTGGCCAGTTCATAGGGTCCCCGATTGTAGACACGATCAGCTTGCTCGTTGGCTCGTGTCAGCCACTTGACACCTTCTTGCTTGACTTTGATACCTTTACCCAGCCCCAGCTGGCCGTACCAGCATGCCACTCCCAAACGGATCATTGCTCCCGACTGCCGTTTCGAGGCGGCATACCTCAAGAACTGAACAGATCTACGAACGTCCTTTGAGGTACCGATCCCTTCCTCAAGACAGATAGCAGCACGGTAGGCTGCCTCAGCGTGGTTATGCTTCGCAGCCAGCTGGAACCACATAAATGCCTCCTTGTAGTCTCGTTTCCCAAAGGCACCGGCGTAATGGGCATCACCCAGGAGGTACTGAGCATCGGCAAATCCCTTCTCTGCCAGCCGCTTGAGAATAGCTGCAGATTCCTTCAAAAGCTCTGCCTTGTATTTCAACTCTTGCTCGGGTATCGGCAAAGAATACTGCGACGACGGCAGTAGCGAGCCACGGTATTTTTTGGAGTTGCTACTCTGAGTTGTTGTAGCAGTGTTGTTAGCGTTTGCGTCAAGCAGCGGCAGCGACTTGGAGGATGTAGACTGCGCCATTGTCATAGTCGGGTGGTTGGCTGTGCTGGCGCTGCCATTAAATCCACCATTCGCTGAGTTCATTTGGCTACTGGCAGCTCCATTGCCATCGGTATACGAATTCAGTGAAGCCGATGATGAAGACGAGCCCAGAGTTTCCGTCAGGTTCTGATTGACGTGGCCTGTGCCAGAAAGCAAAGCGGTCTGAAGCATATATTGGGCCAATCCAAATTGAACCTCCGGGTCGTTGCTTCTCTTGGCGTTTTTGCTATACATCTCAATGGTGGTGCGCCTTGGTATCAGGGCACTACCGGCGTTCTGCCCCAAGTGAGGTGTGATGTACGACTGGCTCAGGTCAAACATGGATGCAGAAGCAAAATTTGAAGCCTTGTCATTGAGGGACAGCGACGCTGAAGATGCTCGCCTGGAATGGTTGTGGCCCGAGAAGTCAGGGTTGGGCGGATAAAACTCTGCGATACTGCCACCCGGAGTCCTTTTGCCCGTGCCGCTAACATTGCCCGGCAATGAGGTCACAGAAGACATGGACGAAACTGGACGTACAAACCTGCGGGTAGCCGATGCTGAGGGGGGTCGGACGGGTGAAGGGCTCGGCTGAGGGCTGTACACAGCTCCAGGTACAGTCCCCGAATTGAACCCATTGTTGACACCACCACCCGGGTAATAATGAGCTGGAGCAGGCACAACAGGTCCTCCGATCCCAGCTCCATTTATGCTTCCATTGCTAGCAGTTGCAGAGTGATAGTACATGTTCCCGCCGCCGCCGCTCTGACGACCATTGGGAGGCAAGCTATACGAGCTTGCTCTGTGGTACCCTGTAGGATACCCACCCGCATGTGGCTCTGGAGATCTTGCTCGTGATGGCTGCTGATATGGGTTGTATTGTTGCGGCTGCTGTTGTGCTTGCAGAGACGGGGGGTACTGATACTGCTGCTGCTGTTGCGGCTGCTGGAACTGACCCGAGGAGTGCCGTCTGTGGTGCTGCTGCTGCTGCTGCTGTTGCTGTTGTTGCGCCCGTTGTGTGTTATTCATTGGTTGATGCTGAGTTTGCTCGTGGTACTGCTGGTGTTGTTGCTGTGGCTCAAAATGAGAACTGATAGACTTGGGGATTGGATGATGTACAGTTGTCCCCTGACTGTTCACCGAGATCGGTGACGATGATGCCACTTCCATGGGAACTTGGTGTCGTCCGGTGTCGTACTTGACGCAGACGCTAAACGAGAGTATTTGCGCAAGATAAGCGAATGACTTTTAGAGAGATCAAAATCTCCTCCTGATAGTTGTGTGCTCGCCGAAAAAAATTGGACCCTTCGGAGCACAAACCAGCTGGCTTCGAAAAGACAATCCGAATACAGCAAGCCGCTTTAGGTAACAAGGCTCTTCTGGTATAATTTCCCCCGGAACTGCAGTCAATGGAGACCTCAAAAAATTTTGCGCAGCGAGCGTTCTCGAAAAGTTCTGCTGCAGAGTTCAGGGCTCTGTCCACGGTCTCAATTCCCTGACTAGAATGTTTGCCCTTCCAGTACGTCTTTAACCCAAAGGAAGCGCCAAAACAAAGGAGAAATAAAGGTGCTGCGTAAAGGTTTTTTGCCAATTTCACCGGCTACTCGACAGTTGATCCCCTTTATTACCTGAAAAAAGGAGTTGCCCAACACAAACAACAGAAGCACTATTCTCTCAACTGTGTGAACTTTACGGAGATGCGCTAGTTCAGCAAACGCTTGGCTAGTCCTGTGACTTCTTCCCACCCCCTTCTCGGTATGTACAGAATGACCGGAAGTAAGTGTCAAGTGAGTCGTACGTGTTGTTATTGAGGATGTCAATGACCGGGCGATGAGGCTACAGTAAGTGGTAGGTACGGTATGGTTGCAGTGAGAATTGAGTGCCTGAAGGATCGGTCTGAACTGAGTTTCATGGTACATTTAGCCGTAAATTACGTGATAGGACTTAGCAGGGGACGCGCTTGGTCGGCTGCCCTCAGTGTGCAATGTTTATTTTTACCTTAACTCAGGACCATCGGAACATCGAATCAGCGACGACTAACTGCACCGTGCACCTTTCACAGTTTTTGCTTCACCCCCTGTTGGTGTCATAGCTCCTTTCTAGAACTTGTCTAAAGCTTCTTTCGTTGCGACCTAGATTTTCTGGCTTGTCATTCTTTTCACAGCTAGTCAGGCTCCGGGTCGCTGAAAGTAAGCTGCAGAAGTCTCAATGAATAGTCTTTGCCAGATTCTGTCCTTATTAATGTAATTTTCTACGCTGTACGTATAGATGTGCATCGTGCGTCAAATTGGGCTGCAGATGCTAAATATAAACCCAAGATCCTTTTTTTTTTTTTCACTAAGCAGTTTTCAGGCAGTCTCACCCGTCAATTAATCTCATTTCTTGTTGATGGAAAAATTCTTAATCCTGCAGGTAATGGAAGGGGAGCGGTAACACACCCTTGTTTCCTCTTTCGGGAAACTAAGCGAGAAGGAATGGCCCGCAGAACGCCCTGTCTACAGTAAGCTTTCTTTCATGCAGCGAATTCACTTACTTGGAAGTTGGACTGGGAGTACCTTTATGATTGAGATGCACGTTGAGGGGGAATTACTAGTAGTTACGGCCGACTTTGAACAAAGTTCGAGAATGGAGCCCACCGTACCAGCTGCCCGCCGTATGGGCCCATATTAGAAAAAATCATTCTAAGTAACCGACATGGTCTATAGATCTGACAGTACTGAGAGAAAAAACTAAGTTTCGAAATTCGAATTCAACAACTTTGGGGCTCACGTGCGCGCAGCCTCACTATTTGCCCTGAGCTGCCATGCTAATCGGCACCCCGATCTCTCAGACCAATCAATACCTGGGGCATATTATGCTCTGCGACTGGGTGGCCGAAAACGATCCGTGTCCTACGTTCTCTGTCAACCACGTCACAAAGTACCATCACAAGATACATCGCGTCAGCATCCGACCAAACTCTTGTTGAAGGGCTGGTGAAGAATATCAAAGGGACCTGCGGTTGCTGTGAGCAAAACACCTATCCACAATGAACACGTTTCTGAACAGTCTATTTGTAAGTGAGCATAGTGATGTCATAGCGAACGTACGGGGGCCCGTTGAGAGCATGAGGCCCTTCCCGTTGGTCAAGCAAGGAGGTTTGATTGCTGCCAGACTTCAAGTAATGTGTTGCTAACAGAAAGCTTAGACGGTTGCCCTAATTATTGTTTGCGGGGTTGTGCTAGTCAAGGTCTACCAGTATGCCCTGGCACCCTTTCTCTCGCGATACCAGGGCGTGAGATTGGTTGATATGGAGCCTGCGCCCGGAGACAGGAATGAATACGAATCAATACCTTGAGCTTCGCCAATGGTCCCACACAAGGAAGATCACGGTTTTGGCTAGGTATTGCTGTCACAGCAAAAGCTGGCGAGATTTCAGTTGGTTGCGCCTGATAATGGCTGGCAATCTTGCAGATTCAGAACTTCACCATGCAGCTCAGTCTCTTCGTCCCGGAAGGTGCAGACGAGGCCGGGATGTCTGCGTTAGCAAATTAACCAAAGCGCAGCTGTGGAGGAAACATACCTGGCTGACTGAGCTCAACGCTGAGATCTCCCTCTGCTTTCAATTTGGAGGGAGAGTCAGTCAGCCAAGCTTACCGGTAAAAGTCTTACAATGTGGCCCTCTTCCTTTCACGTTCTAGCTCTATAACATTGGGCTAAATGCTTCAGACGGGGCCTGATACTGTTGCGAGGACTCCATGGCAGCACACGGGAATCGCGAGAGCTCCACACCAATTATCATTCGCTTTCCTTGGAAACCACTGTTGCTTGAATTTACTGGAGACCTTTGTCTTTGAAATATGGAGAGTAAGGAGCCAAAGAGGAAGTAAAATGTAGCTTGGGTACAGTACCATGTATTATTCAAATTTGTACCTTTTTTTTTACTAACAGTCACGTGCCATACTCAAGGTCGCCACCACCATCTTAGCCAGCGGCATGCACCAAAGTGAGCCGCGTTTCGTGAATTTACTGAGTCCATTATATGGCCGCGCCGCGTGACACTTAGCTAACTCTTTTAGATCCACGCTCCGAAAAAACTTGAGGCCTCGAAGTAAACAATAAGAACCTACGCCGTCGGCAGAAAGCAGGCATGCAAGACCTGCTCAGAGAGTTGTAACTGCCCTTGCTGAAAGGAACGGACAAGAAGAGATGGCAGTTTCAATAGAAGATACTCGAATAAGAAAAACTTAGGAATCATGGGGCTTTCACAGCTCCAAGAGTTTAGATATCGGCATGAGTCCCAAGCTCCGGGGCTAGGGAGCAGTATTGCAGTCTCCTCCGAGAACAAAGGCTCTGAGTTCGAAGACGGCCGAGCCACAGAGATGAACGAGGACTCAAGCGTGATTATTGAACAGATAGAGGTTGGCGCCGCGGGAGAAGGAGTCGGTGAGAACAAGCATGAGAATGACGACAGCATCGAAGTACTTGCCCAAGAGGTTGAGCAGCCACCAGAACCAAAATCAAAACCAAAAGCAAAGCCAAAGAAGCGGCGGGCGGCGGTACAGCTTACTGTTGATGGCAAAAGGGCAAGAACCAAAAGGAAATCCATCCAATCTATTACTGAGAGAGTCACCGCCCAGTTTAGAAAGCCCAAGGAGGACATAGAGGAGGAGGAGGACGACGATGATGTGGAGAATGCAGAGGCACTACAGGGGTATACAGATGGTGGTGCCATGAGCTCAGAGAAAACTTTACAAAATCCCGCTCTACTTGAGTGCGTCCCTCAAACCAGTTCATTTTCGGCGAACTTCCTGACTGGTAAGGGTTTGTCTGGAAAACCAGGGAAATTTGCCAAACTCGCAAGAAGAACAGTACGAAAAGAGGTCTCGGAAAAGCCCTCTGAGAACCAGGTTACAAGTCGTGAGGATTCTTTCGAGTCCAAGGTAATCCCTCCCGAGGTCGCCGTGAGGCAAATTCAGAACCTGAAGGTCAAGTTTCCTCCTAAACGCAAAGAGGAAGTCGTCACTTTGCTGACTTCTTCCGACAAGGATGGTGATCACCCACCAAGACACCACTCGTCGCCCCCAATTTGGGCAACGGCTGCTAGAAATCCTACAGACTTGAATTCAGATGACCTTGTTGTTTTACTTTCACAATCTGGTAGTACCGGGACAAGAGTAGATGAAGAAGGAGCTGAAAAGCCGGCCGACATGGGTAAGGGCACTGAAATTCAAGATAAGCCTGCGTCGTCTGAACTATTAGAAGGCGAAACTGCCCCGCGGAAGGAAAGCGCGCAGGAAGCGATTGAACTCCCGAGATTCCAACTGGACGAATGCAGCTTCAATCACCACCTTCAATCTGGAGAAATCCCGGACTCACCCAGCCTAGAAATGGTAGATTTATGCTCTAGTATCTTCCCCAGTACTCAGCGACCATACACATTTGCCAGTGGAGAGGGTGGAGGAGCTGGAGCCGGTGAAGGAGAAAAGGGAAGCGTAGCAATAGACACGCAAGAAGAACAGTCCGAAGTTCCCGAGTCCCCTGTTGCCAGCGCAATAGAACATTCAATCTTCTTGGATTCTTCAGTTCATGAGGAGCCTGCTTTTGCTCCGACTCAGCCAAAGGCAGGCAACGAAGAACAGTCCGTAGACCAGGAACCCGATGCTGCTGTACCCATTGAAGTCTCAGTGATACCGGAAGACCTCTCGCAGTTACCGGTCTCACACTTGCGACAGCTCATCAAGGACTGGGGATTGAAACCCAAGAGGACTCGCGCAGAAATGATCTCGCTGCTGGAAAGCGAGAAAATCCGACGAAACAAACCAGGTGCCATGCTGCCAAAAACAAAACTGGCACCGACCACAGAGAACATGAACTTAATGATTTACGAACGAATTAACGACGCACTCAAAAATGACGACCAATGTCGCTCTTATTACGAACTGATCTTATGCTACAACAATGTGCCCATGGAGCCATTTCTGCAGTTCCTGGATACTACGCTTGGCATTCAGGTCAACAAGGATTTCATCAAGGCCTGGGCTGATGCTCACGGGGTTTGTTTGATATCGACAGACCCCAAGCGGAAATGAGATTCTTTGGAGTCAGTAGCTAGATAGTGCTTCAGTAACGAATGATGATTACAGCCTTTAGGTACCACTAATAGCGCAGGATGGCCACTTCAAGCTAGGTCCAGCTGCACTGAAGCCTCAGGCTATGGATTGTGCTCCAAGACACATGCATGTGAAAATGATAATATTCGAAAGTGGCCTATCAAAGCTGGCTCCTACGCGTTTTGTAACGCGCCTGTCGTGTTAAAGCTTTATCGGATTCCGTTGACACACTCGACGTTAGCGCAGGCATCCGACGACGGTAAGGCTAAGTGCGGCGCCGTTATAGGCTTTATCCGATCGCCACAGCCTCCCTCGATATTCCAGCACGGCTTTTCTAATCGGGGGTACTTAAACTGCGAGATAGGCTCGGCCGGCACCACAGCCGTTATATCTTTTCTTGTCGACAACTAATACTGTGAGTTCGAAGCTTTGCAAAGGGCCGAACTAGCAGCTCACAAGACAGGATGTCAGCAGAGCAGCAGCCTTTGCTGCCTCATGAGTCAAGCAAGAGATATGAGAAGCGAAAGCACAGAGCAGCCCGCATGGCTGTATACACATTGCTTGGGCTTTTGTTCTTGTGCCTTTTTGACTTGGTCTTCTTACCTCGAACGTCATTGTCCCGAGATTGGAATAGAATCCATAGCGAGAGCACTAGCTACTCGGACTTGCAGCGTTTGTTTGTGAAAAGTGTGGACCCTGAGAATATCAGAAAGTGGAGCGAGCACTACACTCAAGAGCCGCATCTGGCCGGCCAAGGTTATGATCTGGTTGAATGGACGAGGGATAAGTGGGAGGAGTATGGTATCAAGTCTGAGATTGTGACTTACGATATCTACCTGAACTACCCTCGTGACCATGCCGTGAAGCTGCTTCATAAAGATGGCTCAATCAAGTTTGAAGCTACTTTGGAGGAGGACGTGCTGGAACAAGACCCGACGACCAGTAGCAAGGACAGAATCCCAGTGTTCCATGGGTACTCTGCCAGTGGCAACGTTACTGCTACATACGTCTATGCTGGCTTTGGAACTAAGGAGGAGTACGATCTGCTTGTCTCCAAGGGAGTCGACTTCAAGGGCAAGATCGTCATTGTAAAGTATGATGGTATTTTCAGAGGTCTCAAGGTCAAGTTCGCCCAAGATCTGGGAGCAGTCGGTGTTCTTATTTACTCTGATCCCGGCGGAGATGGTGACATGACCATCAAGAATGGTTACAAGCCATATCCTGAGGGCCCGGCCCGAAACCCCAGCTCCGTGCAAAGAGGCTCTGTTCAATTTTTGTCTCTTGCCCCCGGAGATCCTACTACCCCCGGCTGGGCTAGTAAGGGTGATGCCAAGCGAGTCGACCCCTCTGGAAGCATCCCCAGCATCCCCAGTATTCCTATCAGCTACAAGGAGGCAATTCCTCTGCTGAAAGAGCTTAATGGCAAGGGTCTCAGCGCTGACGACATGAAGGAGTCGAAAGACTGGGTTGGTGGTCTTGACGAGTTTGATTACTCCGTCGGGCCTTCTACTCTGGAGATTAACCTTTACAATGACCAAGACTACGAGATCCGACCCACTTGGGACGTTATTGGTAAGATTGATGGTATTATCAAAGATGAGGCGATTGTTTTGGGCAATCATCGTGACGCTTGGGTTGTTGGTGGCGCTGGCGATCCCAACAGTGGCTCGGCTGCGTTGATGGAGCTTGCAAGCGGCCTTGGTGAGCTTCTCAAAACTGGCTGGGTTCCTCGAAGGACTATTATCCTTGCATCATGGGATGGTGAGGAGTATGGACTGCTTGGCTCTACCGAGTGGGGCGAGGACAACGCACACTACCTGGACAAGCACGTGTTGGCTTACCTGAATGTGGACGTTGCATTCACTGGACCCAAGCTCGGCGTTTCAGCTACGCCGCTGCTGTATGATGTGATTAGAAAAGCCGCAAAGGAGGTGGAGAGCCCTGACCAAGATGCCGGCAAGACGCTGTTTGACCTGTGGATGAACCAGACTGAGACTCCCAAGGGTAAGAATCCATACATTAGAAACTTGGGTTCCGGCAGCGACTACACTGTATTCCAAGACTACTTGGGAATCCCCTCAGTGGATCTTGGTTTTTCACCCGGCCCCAAGGATCCTGTATATCACTACCACTCTAATTACGACTCTTTCTACTGGATGGATAACGTGGCTGTCTCAGCTTGGAAACACCATGCCTCAGTGGCAAAAATGTGGGGTCTCATGGCCTTAACTCTATCTGAGGATGAGCTTGTGGGCTTCAAGGTTGAAGAATACGGCGAGCTTCTTCAAGGCGCCGTAGACAAATTTGCAGGTAGAGTTGAGAAGCTTTCATCTATTGCCAACGCGGAAGAGTATGATGTGCAAAGCAACAGCGACCACCATGACAACCGTGACGGAGGGAACAACAGGAGAAGAGAGCGCAACCCCCGAGCTTCTGTTGATAAGCTGTTCCTAGAGCTTCAAGAGGCGGTCGCTGATCTGATCAGTACAGGTAGAAATTACGATCAGTACACAACTGAGCTCTACGATGAGTACACCAGGGACTGGCCCTGGTACAAGGGATACAAGAAGTTTATTCTCCTGGCAAAGATCAAGGTCGCCAACGTGAAGCTGGCCAAAGTCGAGCGGCTCTTCAGATACAACAAGGGCCTGGAGTCGAGACCTTGGTTCAAGCATATTGTCTTTGCCCCCGGTATAAACACTGGGTACGCTGGAGTTCTGTTGCCAGGATTGGCTGAAGCTTTTGACGATTTTGACATGGAGCGTGTTGTTAAGTGGATTGAGATTACCAAGGGTAGTATCCTGGGAGTGACGCACCTCCTTGCTTAGAATCTAAAGCTAGATTTAGTACAATATCGAACGTAACGTCAATCTTTTGTGCAAGATCATTGGAGTATTACCAGATTCTACAAGCATGAGGAAATGACCAAGATAGCTGGCAAAAATATCATAATTATTGCTTTAAATCAATTCAGTCAAAACTCAGTCTGGTCCTCATTTCATTTTGTAGCGCTATATTAATTGGTAAATGGATTGACGCGTCGATCATGCCTACCGCGATCGCGCGATACGCGCGCGTGCTCAACGTAGTTTTGTCGCGCTTGTCCAAAAAATAAAGCGATCGATTTTTATCCCTGCTAATCCTCTGAGTACATCCTACCTGACCTGTCACAACTTTTATCTTGCAACGAGAGCTCACTACAGCGCGATTTACAAGGGGAAGGCTTGCAAGTCGAGCTAAAAGTTGGGCTGCAATGGAATCCAGAGTTTTGCAGCCAGTCACAAATCTACAGACTGAGGTCACCGTTACATCAAAGACCGCCGCCATAGACACGCCGGGATTTACCAATACTCCAAGCTCTCAAGGCTCACCGATTCGGGAGGTCGCGTCAGACAAAGAGAATATGGAGGAGCGACAGGATGCTGAACCTGCTGTCAAAAAGCAAAAAGTTGACCATCCAAATGCTGTCGTTGACAGGGACACGCCAAGCTCATCGCCAGTGAAGCCTGGCGAACAGTCATCCAAGACCAGCGCCAAGGAGGAGAATGGGGCCCACACCACCGTTCCAAATGATGGAATGCCTCCGTCTAATCAAAATGCAAATACTCCCCCTACCACGCCAGCTAGCTCGAATAAGAAGCGAAAGCTGGGGCCCGAGGAAAAAGCGCGTAAGCAAGCCGAGAAAGAGGAGTTGAAGCGCAAGAAGGAAGAAGAAAAGCGAGTCAAAGAAGAACAGCGGGAACGCGAAAAGAAGCAGCGCGAAATGGAACGAGAAGCGGCCAAGCAGAAAAAGGAAGAAGAAAAGCGTCTAAAAGAACAGCAGCGGCAACAACGAGAAGAAGCCAAAGAAGCAGAAAAGAGGCAGAGGGAAGAGGCTAAGGAAGCTGAAAGAAGGCAACGCGAAGAAGCCAAAGAGGCTGAGCGACACAAAAAAGAAGAAGAGCGTCAGCTAAAGGAAGCTGCCAAAGAGGAGGTGAAGCAAAAACGCGAAGAGGAGAAAAGGCAGAGGGAAGAAGAGAAGCAGAAAGAGCTCACGAAGCAAAAATCTATCATGAGCTTCTTTGCCCCCAAGGGCGGCGATTCGAAGCCAATCAGCCATGATGACTCTGTAGAGACTGCTCCTGCAAGCTTACCTTCTTCTAGCCCCGTAATCAGCTCTACGGCAGCACCGGCAGCTGTAGCAGACATCTCTATGGAGGAAATGGAGACTCCCGGGAAGACAGAGTCGGATTACAAGAAAACCTTTCTTCCCTTCTATCTGCGGTCGAATGCGACTTTTCACCGCAACCCTCTATCTTCTGGTGACAAAGAAAGCTTTGTACAAAGTCTGAATACTGGAGCTGGTCCTTCAGTTGGATATTGGCTAAAAAATCAAACGCGCAATGATGCCTCAACGAATCTGCATACAGTTGAGGATCTGATCAATCTTAATAACTCGGGCGCCCTTGATGA
Source organism: Groenewaldozyma sp. yHMH443 (assembly GCA_030580275.1). Classification (NCBI taxonomy): domain Eukaryota; kingdom Fungi; phylum Ascomycota; class Dipodascomycetes; order Dipodascales; family Trichomonascaceae; genus Groenewaldozyma; species Groenewaldozyma sp. yHMH443. The sequence continues at coordinate 23,179 of JAKTSO010000088.1, forward strand.
AGAATCTACTCACAATCTTTTGAACACAATCCCACGCATCTTCCTCAGATTTGCAGAGAATAAGAGGCCTCCATACATTGGCACATGGTCAAAGCCTGCTCCGGAAAGGTTGGCGCAAACCCCGTTTAGTACCTGGGCGGAAAGTGTCAACTATGATTACGACTCTGACCTGGAATGGGGCCAGGACGAAGATGATGATGGAGAGGACCTCCTCGAAGGTGATGATGCGGAGGACGATGAGGAAGACGATGCTGAGTCCGTTGACGATGACGACTTCTTGGATGACGAAGAGGATGCGCTAGCTAAGAGTGCGCGGAGGCTACTCGCTGGTCCCTTGAAGGAGTTCAGCAAGTGGAATGCAGAAGGCAAAGATCAATATTTTGCCAAAATGCAGGTTGACATTCTGCTACCTGACATTGACGGGCCCATTGACCCTTTCAAGGACTACTGGGGCACAGGAAATGACATCAGTCTGTCCGGCGGACCAGGTGCCGCCGTTGCCGCAGTGGGTATATCAGCTCCTGCAGCTTCGAAGAAACTGGTACCTATCGAGAGAGTAAGAGATATCTTAGTCTCCTTGCAAGGCTCAGAAGGAACTCTGATGTTCGTAGTAGAGATTCTCAAGCCCAATTTCCCAGATTGCACCAAGGAGGCTATCAGAAATACGATAAAGGAGCATGCTGTCAAGGATAAAGACTCTAAGAAGTGGATCATCAAGGAGGAAACAAGATCTCTCTACCAGATTTGAAGCTGGCTCTTCTCTCTTCACCTTGTAGTCTCAGTCAGTCTATTCACAGAACTAACATGAAAAATATATATGCTCATGTTGAGATACTTCCCCCAAAGACTACCGTGTGCGATACAAACTTGTGAGCTGCTCAGCTGCAAGTACATAGTCAGCTCCAGAGTTGGAACGGCAACCCAGCCCCATTAGCACTATTTCCTGTCTGGAGCCCGGGATTTGTAAATTCAAGCCGGAAACTCATCTCATTCCGGCCGCCGGCATATAGACGCTATTGGACCGTGTGAGGCGCGTAAGCTGACATCTTGTTACTATAATAGTGCTCCTTGTGGCGGTGGTGGTGCCGCTTGCGTGCCTCATCTGCGCTTACCAGAGCATTAGCTAAGTCAGTCTTTAGTTGCACAGGCTTGAGATCGCTTCAGATGCAGATCGGATCGATCTGATCCATGCCGAAGCCCGCTAGTAACCCTAGAACGTGGCCCGGGGCCCGGGGCTCTCTACCATCCGAATCGATGTTCAGTGGAATCAGGGCCAGGCTTAAAGTCATTTTAGATTAAGGTTACCGCTGCAGTAGAGCTAGCTAAGTACCATTTTGTCAACAGCACTCCGGATTATTTTATTTGGATTAATAATCTAGAAGACGCTTAATTTGTACTTGATCTGCATAGCATAACCTCTCGAAGCAGTCGAATATAAATAACCAGTACTCCACATGAACGGTGAGTTGAGGAACAAACCAGGGTACTTGAAAGCAGGGCGGTGATATATTTGTCATCGAGGAATATTTGCCGTTCAAGACTCGGTCCAAACTAGTCGCAAATCAAAGAGTCAGGTAGCCCTGGCTCAGTAATGAGTGCAATAACAGCATTTGACAATGTCAAGTAACAATATACAAGCTGAGCCGGAGCCTGAGCCGGAGCCGGAGCTTGGGCCCCAGGCTGACCGGGAGATTCCAGAGGTGGAGGCCCCTTCAGAAAAAGATCAAGAACAGCTTGATGATCATGCGTCCATCAGACCTTTGAAGATTTCCAAGCTACACGAGATCGCTTTGACATTTGTTCTTGTGTTTGCTCAGCTGATCACCCAGGCAAGTGTGGGGCAAGGGCTTCAGCCTATTCAGATTATAGGCAAGAGTTTTGGCATAGATGACCTTGCTCAGCTCAGTTGGGTGGTAGCAGGATACAGTCTCACGGTAGGAACTTTTATTTTAGTAGCGGGACGACTGGGCGATCTATATGGCCACAAGCGCATGTATCTTTTCGGTTACGCTTGGTACGCGTTGTGGTCGCTTTTGTGCGGGATAAGTCATTACAAGAACTACGTGTTTTTTGCAGCATGCCGTGGGCTTCAGGGCATAGGGCCAGCTATCTTGCTACCGAATGCCATGGCGATGATCGGCATCTTCAACCCACCGGGCAAAGTTCGAAATATGGCATTTGCTTTATTTGGAGCAACGGCTCCATCCGGATATCTTTTGGGAGCTCTTTTCTCCTCATTAATGGCACAGCTTGCTAGTTGGCCGTGGGCTTTTTACTTGAGCGCCATTGTTGCTGTCGGTGTATGCCTCGCCAGCTATTTGATTATACCGGGACACCACGATGTTTATGGCAACGGTGGTGGCTTTGACTCCATTGGAGCGGCATCTGGCATTTCCGGCTTGATTCTGGTTAACGTTGCCTGGAATCAAGCACCAATAGTGGGCTGGAGTGACCCCTACACATATGTTCTCTTGATCGTTGGCTTGGCTTTGATGGGCTTCTTTTGCTACTACGAGGCAAAATTAGCCAAGTTCCCATTGTTGCCTATAGCCGCGTTCAACACTCAGATTGTCATTGCTTTGGGCTGTGTGGTGTGTGGCTGGGGTAATTTTGGTATATGGGTCTTCTATCTCATGCAAACTATCATGGTCGTCAGGGGCTACTCGCCACTCGCCGCAGTAGCACAGGTGGCGCCCGTTGTTGTTACAGGTCTTATTGCTTCTCTATGCACCGCTGCGCTGTTTGCGCGCGGTGCCCACGTCTCAGTGGTCATGATGATAGCCATGAGTGCGTTCCTCATAGTGGCCGTGCTTTTAGCCACCATGCCCCAACATCAATCCTACTGGGCACAAGTTTTCGTGTCAGCCGTCATTGGACCCTTTGGGATGGACATGAGTTTCCCAGCAGCAACAATAATGCTGAGCAATGCAGTTCCGAAAGAGCACCAAGGCATCGCCGCGTCTTTAGTGACAACAGCCGTCAATTACTCTATCTCGATTGCATTGGGCGTTGCTGGAACAGTTATTTATTACACCACAAGAAAGCCAACCCCGGAGAACCCTCTAACGCCGGAAGATTACTTGACTCAGGTACATCATGCGGCTTATGTGGCCATCGGTCTCTCGTCTGTTGGCTTGTGGTTGGCAGTGTTTTCCTTCCTCAAGTACCTTTGGCAAGAACGCCTAACGCATGAGCAGACTTCGAGTGAACAGAACTCTCCACAATCATCAGAGCATTGAATCTGTTCGGCAAGAGTATTCATTACAGTTTGTTGTAATTATAATGTACATATTGAATATTTGCCGTGGTTTACCAACTAATTACGGTCGCTGCTAAGCCAGTCAATCTTTGACCTCCGCTTAGAAGCGGCTTAGTCTTCTAGACCTGAGTCTGCCCAGAATCAGACAAGACGTAGAGAGTTAAAAATAAGGGCTGAGCGTGTCCATTTCTATGCTGAAAATGATGCTTTTCAGTCTTTTCATGTTTACATGCTAGGGTCGGACTCCTCGAGAGCCAGCACCGCGGATTAACTTGTTGTTACGCCGCAGTGAAGATCTACCACTGTTCAAAACCGATCGGAGCCAAACGCGAAACGCGTGTTTTCCCAAAACAGAAATGTGATCGAGTTTAATTTTTTAACCCCTTTCGTCGATGAAGTTCAAAGCCTGAAATCTCGATCCAAGTCGAAACCCGCGTTTTCCCTCAACTTTTCTGGACCCTCTCTCAATTGTATTCTTTTTTCTCAATTTACATTAAACACAATAAGGGCATCTGTAGCTACGAATCACAGCTTACACAATGTCATCTCCACCTGCTGGAAGCTCGCCTCCACAAGACAGGAGCATGGTCTCGTCCCCCCCCTTGAATAGCTCGCCGACCAGGGCAATGAGGATGTCGTCTCCACCTATGGAGGAGCCGCGAGGCAGTTCGCCTCCACAAGATAGGACCGGTGGGTCGTCTCCACCTCACCATCCATTTGATGACGAAGGCAGGGATAGCCAGCGTGAGAACCGCAACCGGTTCGGCGGTATGGGGCGTAATAGCGCGGCCGCTTCATCGCCTCTGTTTCTCGGGTCATCATCTCCTGGCCCCATGAGAGGAGCAGCTAGCTCAAGAGCCTCTTCAGTTGCCAGGGACGTACCTGTCTCGCGAGGAGGAACAGCCGCGTCACAAGCAGGCAGCAGCACTAGTAGAAGGCCAACCGCCGAACGAGCTTCATCTCCATTGTTCTTCTCGTCCTCATCCTCCCTGCGTCCACCGGAATCAACCCAAAGGTCTGGTACCACTCAATCGCAAACGGCGGCGTCTCTTGTCTTCAGTGACTACGACGACGCGTCTCAGCGGCGAAGAAGACTGGGAAGCACGGGCAATTACCGTGGTGATATCCACTCTTCTGAGTCCGCCCAATCCAGGCCCGGACGAGGAGGGGTTAATTCAAACACGACTGGTCCTGATGGACTCGAAGGTCGTGCCGACGAACCCGTCAGAGTGATTTGGGGTACGAATGTATCGATCCAGGAGGCCATGGCCACTTTCCGAGATTTCTTGCAGTCGTTCAAATCAAGGCATCGAACTTTGCATGATGAGGGAGAGTTTGCTGTCCTGCCAGGTGAGGGCGAGGACTTGGTATACATGGACATGATGGCACAAATGAGGCTGCTTGGCCTATCCAGTTTGAACTTGGATACTCAAAATTTGATGGCTTACCGGAAAACGCAGAAGCTATACTACCAACTGATCAATTACCCACAAGAAGTCATCCCTATTATGGATCAAACTATCAAGGACTGCATGGTGGCTCTGGTGACTTCCTCAGGTGATGCCGACCCCCAGGAAATCGACAACATCGAGACTAAAGTGTACAGAGTGCGGCCCTTCAATGTGAGCAATAAGAAGGGAATGAGAGAGCTGAACCCTGGTGATATTGATAAGCTGATCTCCGTCAAGGGTCTTGTCCTACGTGCGACCCCAGTCATTCCAGATATGAAGGAGGCCTTTTTCAAGTGTTCTGTTTGCAATCATACGGTAGTGGTCGAGATTGATAGAGGTTTAATCACCGAACCCACTCAGTGTCCTCGACCAGTGTGCCGACAGAACAACTCTATGCAGATTGTACACAACCGGAGCTTGTTTGCTGACAAGCAAGTTATCAAGATCCAGGAAACTCCCGATATCACACCAGCTGGTCAAACTCCTCACTCAATTTCGCTTTGTGTCTACGATGAGCTAGTCGACGTTTGCAAAGCTGGTGATCGTATCGAAGTGACAGGTATTTTCAGGTCCACTCCAGTCAGGGTCAACCCTCGTCAGCGAACGTTGAAGTCTCTCTTCAAGACTTATGTGGACTTGGTACATGTTCAAAAGGTTGACAAGCGAAGGATGGGGATTGACGTGTCTACTGCTAATGACAACTTGGAAGCTCAGCTTCAGGAAGAGGCAAACGGCGAGCGAGTTGACCAGGCGGATGTCGAGGAAACCAGGAAGATCACTGAGGATGATATTGAGAGAATCCGAGAGATTGCCATGCGCCCAGACGTGTATGACCTTTTGTCAAGATCGTTGGCTCCTTCTATTTATGAACAAGAAGATGTCAAGAAGGGCATCCTACTACAATTGTTTGGCGGTACGAACAAGAAGTTTGAGCGAGCTGGTGGGCCGAGATACCGTGGCGATATCAACGTTTTACTATGCGGTGACCCTTCAACTTCCAAATCTCAAATTCTCAGTTATGTCCACAAGATCGCCCCCCGTGGTATTTACACTTCTGGTAAGGGGTCATCTGCGGTTGGTCTTACCGCCTATGTGACGAGGGACATCGAAACGAAGCAGCTAGTGCTAGAATCTGGCGCGTTGGTGCTCTCCGACGGCGGTGTGTGCTGTATTGACGAGTTCGATAAAATGTCTGACGCTACCCGGTCTGTACTGCACGAAGTCATGGAGCAACAGACTGTCTCAATTGCCAAAGCAGGTATTATCACCACTTTGAATGCCAGGACCTCCATTCTCGCCAGTGCTAATCCTATTGGGTCAAGTTATGATCCAACTCTCTCTGTGCCTCAGAATATTGACCTGCCTCCAACTCTGTTGTCGAGATTTGACCTTATCTACCTCATGCTGGACAAGATTGATGCTCAGTCCGATAGGTACCTGGCTACTCATTTAACAAAGATGTACTTGGAGGATTCTCCGGAAACTGGGTCTTCAGAGGAAATCTTACCCATTGAGTTCTTGACCATGTATATCTCTTATGCCAAGCAGCATATCAATCCCGTCATCTCGCCAGAGGCTAAGCAGGCCCTTGTTGCAGCATATGTCGAGATGAGGCGGTTTGGTGACGACCCTAGAGCCTCAGAGAAACGAATCACTGCCACTACAAGACAGTTGGAATCTATGATTAGATTGTCAGAGGCACATGCAAAGATGCGAATGTCGCAGGATGTTGAGGCTGAGGATGTCGAAGAGGCAGTCAGACTGATCAAGAGCGCTATCAAACAGTATGCAATGGACAAAAATACGGGCACAATTGATATGGACCTTATTCAAACCGGTACATCGTCTGCCCAACGACGACAACGCCAAGAGCTCAAGCAGAGCATCACTTCTATGTTGGATTCTTTGTACAGTCAAAACGGTAGCACTTCAATGCAGGTGACCGATTTGACTGCAAGGCTATCAACCGCCTCGGGCCAGCGGCTGGATGCTAACGAGGTGGATACATGCTTGAGAGGTCTGGAACACGAGGGCGTGGTACAACTGAGAGGAACAGGCCATAGAAGAACTGTGGTCAGGCTTGCTGCAGCTTAATGTTCCAATGACTCCCTTTTGATGAAATAGATTTTTAATGAATTTGATTATATTTACAGTGCAGATATGAACTCGATAGATTGTTTTACGAGCTTTTTCAAGTCTTCTTTGAAAGTTTCGGTGGGCTGCTCCGGGTAGTCAAGAACCATAGAAGTCTCTACCCGCCTGCCTGCTCGAAGCCCTCCCTCCAACACATTGTGCTGCACGAGGAAGTCTCCAGACTGATACTCCAGCTGTCTCACGAATTGCACCTTTTCTGTGGTGTAGCTGACCGGCACCCCATCAATCATAAAAGTAATGGAGTTCGGCGTGGAGATCCTCGAACCCTGGAACATGTCTAGCTGAGAAGATCTAAGAAACTTCTCAATGGCATTCGTTGACGCATCTTGTATGTCACTGTTCACAACAGTGTAGCGGATATCAGCGGGCTTGTCCGGTAGACTGACAACGGTATTGGCTTCTTTTGAGATCTCCAGCAAGCTTGCCTGCTCCATTAATGGCTTGTACCTTGCGTCAGACGCTTGGACCCAGAGCTCCATAGCCGGTAATGGTCTTTTGACCGCTTCAGCGCTGGACTGGAACGACTCTACCCCAGCAGGCTGGGCGTTCCCAGCAATCAAAGACGGGATGAATGAAACCTCAATCATATAGTTGAAATGAGCCGGACTATCCTCGCCGGCATCTTTTAGTTTTTGTGTGAAGAACACTCGGTCTCTCTTGTCGTTGAACCCAGCTTGTGTCTTGTAGTAATCGATAGTCTGGAGCGTGCTTTGCTCGTTGTTATAAATAAGGTCCCAGGGGTCAACTGGTTTCGTGGTAACCGAGGGCCCTGAGGAGGTCTTCTCCCCCTCACCTTCTGCACTTTCAGTGGTGGGCAATGGTACTTGAGTGCTAGAGTCCGATGGTTCAGCTGGGTCATGCTTGATAACAGACCCAATGTCGCTAAACACTTTCCCTGAAATCAAGGGGATGTTAGTAGAGAATATGCGGTTACTGTCCTCGATTGTGTCTATGCTTGCCCCGGGCAACTCCTCGAGATCATGGAGCAGATGACCAAAAGTAGCTGCCACGGTGACTGGAGCAGCGGTGTTGACCTTTTCAAAGCTCCTTGCCAGAGTCTCAGTTATCTCCTCCAAATTGGCCATGTCAGGCAGGTAATACTTGCCACCCTGGAAAGTCTCATGCGACTTACGGGCCCTGATTCGGTGCCAATTACGCTTGCGTTCGTCCCAAGCCAAAGCATCGTCATCACATTCCCAGTATGCCGCTAGCTTGTCACTTTGAGAACCCTTTTGATACAAATAATCCGTTGTCACATGCGCGGTGCATTTTGCAGATGCGTTCAATAGCGCTATGGCATATTTGATCCCCCACGCACTTTTAGATGTAATCCTCAATACTTTTGTTTTGTCGTCATAATCAAGAAAGCTTTTAGACAAGGTTTGAATGCGTGACAATGGTAAATTCCTGACAGGCGCAATACTGTCCAGGTCTGTTAGGTTGAAGTTCTCGCTCATTAGATTGGAAAGAAACTTGTGCAGCATCGCCCCTATCCATTTGAGAGTATCTGACGATGCCGTCACGTTGATGTTTGTTCGTGAGCTCCTCTTGATTTGTTTCCCCTTCCTAGACTGCTCTGGACTACTGAACTCCACCTTGGCGCCATTTTTAGCCCATTCCGTATGCAGACCGTTCGTAATTACGCAGAAGAGCTGGGGAACGTTGACAGTGAAAGTTTCCCTAGAGGCCGGCTGCTCAGGTTTCCTCTGTGGAGCTTGCGCCTGTGTGCTCTTGGAATCTGGTTGGATTTGCCAAAATGACTCAATGATTTCCTTGGCCAGCTTAGGTTTGTTGAAATTGCTACCGTGCCCCAGAATATTCACAAGCTGGAGCTTCAGAAACGACTTGGATACTGTCCGGACCAAGTCATTATAGGTCTCGGCGGAGACAGTCCCAACTATGTTCTTTGGTCTAAGTCTCTCCAGAGTCTCCAGCAAGCCCTCCTTAGTCCCATGCTCGCTCTCTTTTAGGTTGGAGAGCTCCGATAAAGTCTCTGAAAGCAGATCCTGCGTCTCTAGAATATGATCGTCCTTTGCACCCATTACAGCTGGCTTGAACTGGCTCCCAAAAGCTCCAATCTCAGGTTGAGCTTTGGGGAGGATATGAGAGGCCTTAGACCCGAGGAAGATGTACGGTGCAGCCGCGGCAGCATTAGCATCACTCTCCTGGTCCCTTGGTTTTATGGGGCGGAAGGCTCGCTGTGGTGGTTTGTTGAATACCCGTTTTTCGAATCCTCGCAGCCAAGGTGACGGCGACCTTTCACTCACACCAGCTGGGCTCTTACTTGACGTACTATTCAAGGAATTCTCGAGATCAAACAAAAACGTGTCACGCTTTTGACTGGCACTTTGATCCCTTTCACTTTCAAGACCTTTGCTCAGCGATTCCCATTCGCTCATTTCGTTCGCTGCAGAGACAGCCCCCTCGTGAGAGCTTCTGTGGTCGGGCAAACCCTGCAGCCCTCTCAAAGCCTCTGCTAGGTCAAACTCATCTTCTCCTCGAGAAGTGCCAGCATCTTCCACATCCCGGCCCTGTTGCTTGTCTACACTTTTCACTAGATTGTCTAGAAACGACAGGTCAAAATCTTCATCCTCGTCCTCTTTTTCAATTTTTTTCGTTGTTTCACCGGAGTGTAACTGCGAATCATTTGCGTGGGTATCATTTTTGGCAGTGGTGATATCTCGGTCTCTATCAACTGCAGCACTGAAATTGCGTCGTAGGTCATGTCTGCAGTAAACCAGATTTGGGACTCTCGGTCGTGGACGAAGGCTACTGAAGTCCCTTGGAGCCCTCCCACACCAGAACTTTAGCATTACTAGACCATGTGTTTCTGTCTATCCCTCCAGGCCAGCTGTTTTGGTCAAACCAGAAGTTGAGTATTTATTTTTTCCTGGGGATCAGCTGAAAAGTTGTCAAACTGCACGGCAAAAAGCGGGCCAAGATCGCCGCGGCTTTTGAGCGACCTTAGAAAAATTTCGCCGCGTTTGAACTGTAACGGCTGTCGATTAGCTGCTGAGCTTAACTCGCAGACACTTGAGGACAGTCAGGCCCGCTGGTGTAACTTGCAAGTTTGCACTTTGAAAAAAGTCAACGCACGCCTTTGGACCTTAGTGTACGCCTGAAACGTCACCTCCTCCTGGTTGGCATCTTACTGAGAAGCCTGAAAGGGCACTGTGGGGTGCAAGGATGCAATGAGCGGGAGTGAGGATGACTCGTCTGAAATAGGCAGTCAGGATGCACATGAGTCTCAAGGGTATTCACAGAAATACTACGATTTCCAGCGTAGTGAATCTTTATATTTCTATACCGGAGTAACACCATGGGTGAATACTAGTGACAAGCTGAATGCTTCCTATGTGAGTTTACTGGGAACGGACACCAAAACGGGTAGCCATTGGACTGAGGAAGAGAAAGAACAGTTCTTTGAGTTTCTCGGGCGACGGTCACGGCATGATCTGGCGGGGATTGCTGCTGAGATGGGCACTAAAAGCTTTGCCGAAGTTGAGGAGTATCATGATATGCTTTTTGAAGCCTCAAAACATGAGGGTCCTCTAGTTTCAGTAGCTGATATTCCTGCTGCAATTGAGATGAGCGAGCAATGGATTGAAGGTGTGGAAGAACCCCAGTCTGTTCTTTTAGCTGTGTCGGAGGATATTGCAGAACTGGAGCTAAACCGTGTTATTGCAGAAAGGAATCGCGACAGTGTGGAGGAAGAGAACGACAAAGATCAGCTGCTGTGCGCTGGTCGGCTGCAGCGGTTGTCCGATATGTACATGGGCTTCACTCAATTTGATGATGCCGAATCGGGTCCGCGCCCAGAGTCACGGTCTGTGTCCTTTTTAGACACGGACGCTTACATTGCTCTGGTAGAAATTGCCTACTCAGTTGCTCAAAAAGCAACCCGGGCCCTCTGCGTCAAAAACGAACTGGAGAGAACAGAGAGTGTTCGCGAGAGAGAGCAAGGGCGAAGTCTCAGCATACCCGATATTGCCGAAGTTCTTGACAAGAAGCTTGGTCTACCCCTGGAGACAAGGAATTTCTGGAAGCTGTTCTTTGTACGCAATAGGCATATTGTGCCTATTCAGACATCTGATGCGGGCCACAAAGTCGCGCAGGTGGAAACGACCCCAACAACCCTCAAGGCCCAGGGTGCGGAGACAGTGTACCGCAATTACCGATCGCGAGAGGCTCTCCAGAGGCGTGAAGAGCTTTTAGCAGATCTTCGCAAAGTTTATACTATTAGTGGACCTGTTCGTCATGACGATCTTGATGACTTGGTCGGGGATGAGGCAATGAGTGAGTCGCCAGATATCCTCGGAGAAGAAGAAGTAGAAAACGACGACGATGAAGATGCTTCGGAAAGTTCAAATGAGGCTGAGTTGATCGTTGATGAGACTCAATTTCTAGATCACCTGGATCTGAAAAGGTCCAAAGTCTACGCAGATGCTCTTTCTGACTGGTATCACTCCAACGAAAATTGCGCATTTGAAGTCCCGCCAATCTCGAATATGGCAGAAACGGAACAGCCTAGTAGAGTCCTAGCGCAGTTCATGAAAAATCCATCTCGCTCGGGATATACCATCTTCGAGCCCGTGGAAACCTCGCCCGATATTATTTATTTTGACACCTCTCAAAAGAGGAAACCTAAAACAAACGCTGGCTCTCGGCCAAGCAAGAAGCAGCGAACAAGTACAGCTGACTCCGAAAGTGATGAGGATGTCAACCTGGCTGAAGCCTTGTCATATATAGAGTAGAGTAGTGAGTTATTTTTTTATTTTGTCGCGTCGGATCCGACCTGCGTACGCGAACTCGTATCGCGATGATCTCATCGGAGCCAAGATCAGAGCGCACCTGCCAAGCAAATCACGGGTCGGGGTGCACTGCCCAAACTGGCGAGCAATTCATTTATTTCTCAGAATCTTATCATAACAAACAACGTTGCACGCCGCTACGGACTCAGCCTCAAACTTCATTTTCACAAAGACTCAACATTATGGCGTCTTCATTCAAATTCAAGCTGGAAAACTTCAGCAAGGAGGAGCTCCCCTCACCAGCCGAGGCAGTAGACTCAGCCAACGCGCTTATCGATAACATGTACAAGAGCTGGAGCAAGGGAAAACTGTACGACCACGGCCAGGTTCAGAGCTACAACAGCCGTATAGATAACAAGTACTGGATGTCCAGAGTCTCCAAGCACACTGACGTACCATTTGAGTACTTCAAACGGGGTATTCTGGAGGACCACACTAAGCAAGAAGTGGAGTACATCCCGTTGCTATCGTCGTACAAGAAGCTTGGCGAGCATGAGTCATGGGAGAACATGCTAGTGCATTACACGTTCCCCAAGTTTTTCAGTGACCGTGAAATGACAGTGTGGATCTTGAGTATTCAACCTGACCCGGAAGTTGACCAGTTTTTCGTGATCACACTCCCGTCCTCGACGCCTGTTCCAGATCTGACGCATGTAACTCAGGGCTATTACTGCTCTATAGAGAGAATTACTCAAGTGCCCGACGGGTCTGTGGAGTGGGTAATGGCGGTGACAAGTGACTCCGGTGGAAACATTCCTAGATGGATCCAGGATAAGTCTGTTGGCGGTAGCGTTGCAGCTGATGTCCCGCATTTTATCGCATGGATAAAGGAGAAGTATAAGCTTTGAGTAAGGCTCGTTCAAAAAAGTCATGCATCATTTCTATGGAATTATGTTACAAACAGGGGACTTCAGTCTATGAAAGTCGCGCGGAAATTTCCCGTTGTTTAAGCAGAGCATCCTGCCACTCTTGGTTTGATATAGGCTGTGGCTCCAAGTTCTGTAGCGACGGCCAGAATTCACCTCCTACCCTTCCCAAGGACTGGGAGCAGTATGCCAGTTGGAGCCAGAGACTATCTCTAAGTGACTGGTCAGTTATTTGCGGCGCGTGCTCCAGTAAAACTTCACGCAGCTCTTGTGCCAGCGCTCTGATAAACTCCGCCAATATGTATTCACCGTATTGACTTTGCTCAAATACTTGACGATAATTGGCTACTGTAGCAAACCCATGCTCCCTAAAAATTTCAATATATCGCTTGAGATACTTGTCCGCTGACTGCCGCAGTAACGGTTCCAGGGTATCGAATTGAGCTCTTATAAAGTAGAGTCGCGAGGCTAAAAACAGGGCATAAAGCTCCCGTTCCGAAAGCTGGCCCAGTCGCCGAAAGTATGAAATAACTTTGATGAGCACTGGCAGCTTTGTAGTTTCTCTCAGCACCCTTAGAAGCTGCCTGGTCATCACTTGCAGAACCTGATCTGTTTCTTGCCTGATAGACCTAATGATTTTGATGTTACTGCCAAATCTAGTTTCCAGCCGTTTGGCATGAGCAGATAGGTCCTGTGCTTCGGCATAGTAACCATTGCTCACACATGCCAATGCCAGCGAGGGAAGCTCAAGTATCTCTTGTACTCTATCCAGATTCTCAAGTAGAATTACTGCCTCGTTAGATGAGGACCCTGTGGCATTTGTCGTGTCGTCGCCAGGACTTGTCAGCAAATCGCCTCGAATAGCTTCCAGTGCCGGTAAATTCGCCAGAGTTGTACTCAACTCCGCCAACTCATGAAGTCCCTTTATCGATTCCCTCACGCTCTGGGATCCAGATATGAATTGAGTTTTTGACGTTTGTGCTAGCGATAGCAGACTTTGAGATATGCGCTCATCTGCGGACTCCAAGTATTTCCGCTCATTTTCAATAGTGGCAGGATTCAGCCTACGTAGATGCTCCAAGTACTCGCTCCATTCAGCCGCGTCAAGGCTGCGGTACTCCTCCGTCAGGTTCTGAGCCAGTACCTCAAAGAGCGGATCCGCCGACATAATTCGTGTCAAAGACCGGTCTCCAGCAGTGACACGTTCTGAAGCGTGTGTCAATTATTACGCTGAGCTTCAAGCTCCAACGATCAGCTTACGTTAGTGGGGTCTATTACAGCCTGGGAGACCACCCAAATCGATCGTCGAGCTCTCAGTGAGGGCCAGAGGATTTAGCTCCGATTAGCCCTCTGATTACGACGACCAATTTCAAGATAGCAGAACTCGCAGATTTCCAAGTTTCTGCAATCCTTGTCCTTGGACGGTGTTGTTATCTTCGAGGTAGTTTGCATTACAAACATGGAGGGTCTTCTTTTCAACATTGACAAGTAAGCAGCTTTATTTTGGTGGCTGGTAATTTGTCTTGAAGGTTCTAACGAATCTAGTGGTTACATTGAGGGTCTGGTACGAGGGTATCGAACGGGGCTTTTGACCGGAGCTCAGTATGTCAACTTGACTCAGTGTGACTCTCTTGACGGTAAGTTTCTTCAACTGAGGCAATGATTTCAATCAGAAAGAAGCGAGGTTGCTAACATTGTTTATAGACCTTAAGCTCCAGCTATCATCGACGGACTATGGAAACTTTCTTGGAAATGTCCCAAACCCTTTAACTACAACGAACTTCCAGGAGGGGACGTTCTCAAAGCTCATCTCTGAGTTTCGGTACATCCGTGCTCAGGCGGTTGCGCCCATGTCCAAGTTCATGGACTACCTGACCTATGCATATATGATTGACAATGTGGTGCTGATGATCACCGGCACAGTTCATGACAGAGACAGGCAAGAGATTCTGGAACGTTGCCACCCGCTGGGATGGTTTGATACTTTGCCTGCTTTGTCCACAGCCACTGACGTTGAGTCTCTCTACGATACTGTTTTGGTGGACACGCCGCTTGCTCCTTACTTCAAGGATTGTCTCTCATCAGAGGAGCTGGACGACCTAAATATCGAGGTTATCAGAAGCAAGCTATACCGAGCATACCTGTTGGATTTCTATGAGTTCTGTACCAAGGAGCTTGGAGAGCCCTCAAGGCAGGTTATGCGAAGGCTGCTTGAGTTTGAAGCCGATAGAAGAGCTATCAATATCAGCTTGAACTCCATTGGAACCGAGCTGGATAAGGACGACCGAGCCGCTCTTTTACCCCAATTGGGCACTCTTTACCCCACCGCCACTGATGCTTTAGCTAAATGTGACGATGTTGAGCAGGTACGAGGGGTCGTTGATTCTATTAATCCTCTTTATGCTGAGATCTTTGACAATTCCAATAACAAAACAATCGAGGACCATTTTTACCAGAAGGAAATGGAGCTTTGCAAAGCTGCTTTCACTCAGCAGTTCACTGTGAGCACCGTTTGGGCATGGATCAAGTCGCGCGAACAAGAAGTCCGAAATATTACCTGGATTGCCGAATGTATCGCACAGAACCAAAAGGATAGAATCAACAATTACATATCTGTCTATTAGATGTTTTGAAGTAGGTACTTTGTCTAGCTCATGAGTAACTTGAAGAAAAATAATAATTACATTCATATTTGCAAGCCTGGGAATTACATATCTTGGTCATGTAATAGCAACTATTGCTCTATTTTTTACTGCTGAAGAAACCCTTCTTCTTTTCTTCCTTACCCTCTCTGCTTTCCCGGCGGCTGGTTTTTCGGGAAATGAACTTTGAAAATGATGAAGAGTTGTTAGAAGCAGCTGAAGTGCCAGTCATTGTAGTGCTTAGCTCACTATCGCGGCGCTTGGGGACTGATATCGCCTCATTGACATGTGCTGGGAAACTATCAACTGTAGTTCCATTTGGAGCCTTGTGGGTCCCGTTCCCGTTCCCGTTCCCGTTCTCGTTTCCAGTAGTATATCCAGATGTAGGCTTACCAGAAAGGCTCAGATTATCCTGTAAAGACGTTGACAACTCTGACTCTTCTTCAATCGTGGCAGCTAGCCTTGGGGACGACTCTTCCGAGTTCGGGGCCGGCCCTCCGGACAATGGAGAGGAAAGGCCACCAGAGCCGGCCAACAAATTTTCAGCATTGAGTATCGAGGGACTCTTGCTTGTAGTGTACAAATTCTCCTTTTCAATTTTAGCAGCAGAAACCTCCTGGTAAAACAGAACATAAGCAGTAGCCATTCCCTTATTATCTCCAAAGAAGTTAAACACATAATTCTCGTCAACAGCCTCCACCATCTCATCATCGTAAAGCAGCCACCCGGCATGCTCAGTCTTAATGACCGACACATAATGCCCATGAGAGGGGCCTCCACCAATATGCACCACCACCGAAGAAAGCTCGTAAAGCTTATCAGGATCGTCAGAGTCATAGGTAGTATTTGACAGCCTGAAATGTTTTGGGTACACCACGCGGTGGAACAGCTTGACATTACGCTGCATGTCCTCTGTAAACTTGAACCGCTTCAAATGCAAGGCTAGAATCTTGGGTAGATGTTTGACTTTCATTCTCTTTTCAGCCTCCTGCAATCCTCCACATGAGTCACAATGAAACTTATTCCGCTCACAGAGCATCTCGCTAGCAGAGAATTGCTTTACACAGGACGTAACCGACGTGTTCCTCTCCAAATCAATACTCAAGTCCAAAAAGATCTCGTCTCGTCTTGAAACCGTCTCGCAGGTCAAGCATTTGGTCTCCGAGGTCAGAAGACCCTCAAAGAGATCATGAATCCATTTGTTATTACTGCCAATGTGGTCCACCTTTTCAATGGTCTCGTTTAACAAGAAGTTGAAAAACTCATGAGCGTCCTGGTGCATTGAAGACCTGAATAGCTCATTTTCTCTCTTGAGAACGTCTATCAGGTGCTGAGGGGATGCTACGCCCGCCCGTTGCGGATTCTCTGCGATACACTCGAAAATGTCCTTGAGTGCTGTAAACAAAGAGCTTTCCATCTTGTACTGGTCGGCAAGCGAATGGTCAAGATTGATAATGGGACCCTTGATTAATGCTGCCCTCTTGCGGGCTTCAGGTGTAGCAAATGGGTCCTCGGTAAATCCAACCACGGGTATATTTTGTCCGGGAATCCTGATACCCAGTGGTAATCCGAGCAAGCCAGGGTGGGTGAGCAAAGCAGCCCTTGCGATGGCACTATCGGAAGTAGGAGAAGCAATAGTCGCGTTCGCTGGAACTCCCTGCGATGCAAGCGTTCCACCCTCTTCTCCTCCCTTAAAGTCTGCCTGATGAGAGTCATTGGCTGCTCCATCTGTTGATCCGTGGTTATTATCGCCCTGGTGATGATGATTGTGGTGACTATGGCTGGCTGCTTCTGCGCTACCACTGCCACTGTTGCTGTTATTGTTGGAGTTGCTACTCCTCTTACCAAAAATGGATAGCTTTCTGCCGACAGATCCACTCCCCTTATCCTTGTCTGATGCTGGCGGTGGGCTTGATGACGAATTTGATGAATGTGAGTCTGTGTGTGTGGAGCCACTGAGGTACTGCTGTTGGAGAGACAGATTAGACTGCGACGACCCAGCAACATGACCGCTATTGGTAGCAGCAGATGATGATATGGGAACTATCGGCTGTTGCTGTTGCTGGATGTCTCCAGATGTTGAGATTGCAGCGCCATCTGGGTTGACCGTAAAGGGATGAGGTTTATTACCCCTGACTTCAGTTTTCAGTGGTCTCCCCGGGTGCAGTTTACTTCCTAAAGGAGCCTCCAGGGAAGCCAAGCTTTCATCTGGGTATGCCATAAGATGTTCTCTGAAGGGCTTGCAGTTGTAAAGACACTGTAAGATGGAGTTGCAGTAACAGGTGTTGCCGAAGTTCTCCATACCGAAGATTTTGGAAGAGCCATTTGAAAGCTCGTCGTATTTCACCTCGCCTGTAGAGACTTTCGGCAGGCTGGGCCTCCCCTCTCCAGCTGGAGAGCTCGAACCTAGACCTGGATGGTAGTGTCCTGTATGTGCCGATAGTGGCGGTGGTGACGCCGCTGTCTCCGCAGTCATATTTGTTTTTGCTTGAAATTAGAATTTGCTGGTAACTGCCCTTCAGCCGCAAGCAAAAGTTGCGAAAGCGAAAAAAGCTCCTTGATGAAATTGACAGAATGTCACTTGGAGTTCGACCAAAAAATTGGCTGCTGTTTCTTGCTGGAAATTCCCCAACTAATTTCAAGGACGGAGCTCCTGGTGATTATGTTGATAGCTGTCCGTAAAATGGTGCCACGTTTTGAGAGGTTGCGCCAATTCCAAATGGGATACCTCAGCTAGAAATCCTCAGAATGCTAGATAACAGAGAAATCAAATGGGAGAATGAAGTCTTTTGAGAGCCAGGTCGGTATGCTAGCAAAATAGTGGTATCAACGTTGGAAAAAGTGTGGGACTGAGTGAAGTGCCGACCGTTACGTGACAGTGACCGTAATAAACCCGCAGCGACAGGTCGCCGACAGCTGTAGGCTAAAGTTTCAACGCGGGCACGCCGTCATGTCAGCAGAATTAGGCTATTGGGCTCTCCACCGATCGGAGTACAGTGGTTTGTATCAGAACCCCGTGATCAAAATATCGGCTCGCCGGCGGCTTAACTGTTAGGCTAAGCTTTCGGCGCATTCTCTTATTTAGCAGTACTCGGGCAAAGAGCTCAAGCAGTCTCTCAAGATTCTGTAAAGTGACTATGTCCTATTTGACCGTTGCTTCGTGAAACTTCCAGCAATTGTCTGTATTTACGCTTTTTTTTGGGGTAGCTTCCCCACGAACTGGAGTACTCACACTGGTGAGCATCTCCAAGTATCCCAAAATCTGGAATTTGACATCCCTAAGAATAGTTTTGCTGAGGTTATCCGCTGAAAGAAACCTCTCATAAAATGAAATGCTCCAACTTTTTTTTTTCATTTCTATATACATAAACACATACCAGCGTACCAGTTTACATATACCAGATTGAGGTATCCAGCATCCATAGACTAGCAAAGCCTGATAAGCTCTTTATTTACTTTTTGTGAGAAAGGTGAGCCCCTTCTCGTGATTTTTTCCAATAGTATAGTGAAGCATTGTCTTTGAGCTCCGTCACAAGTACAGATTGTAGCAAAGTACGAGCACAGAGCCCTTACTGCTACAGATGTCAACTTGAATGAGGAGGCCTGTAGAGTTAACTCAATTGGCCAGCCATTTAGAGCTCACCAGACTCGTCAATGACGAGCTTGGCGTGAGGAGTACCAGTTCGGGAACCGTAAGACTCAATCTTCTTGACAATGTCCAGACCATCAGTGACCTCACCGAAGACGACGTGCTTGCCATCCAACCAAGGGCAGGGGACGGTGGTGATGAAGAACTGAGAACCGTTGGTGTTAGGTCCGGCGTTGGCCATGGACAAAAGACCAGGTCTGGTGTGCTTCTTGGAAAAGTTCTCGTCGGGGAACTTGTCACCGTAGATGGACTTACCACCAGTACCGTTGTGGTTGGTGAAGTCACCACCCTGGAGCATGAACTCAGGGATCACTCTGTGGAAAGAAGACTTGGCGTAGCCAAAGCCGTTCTGACCGGTACAGAGTTGACGGAAGTTCTCAGTGGTCTTGGGAACAACCTAAAATTTGTGTTAGCTCAATTGTTTGTCCGAAGGTGACTCGCTTCTGCTACCGAGCGAGGATCCCCGCCCGGCGGGTAATTAGTACCCGATAATCTCATGGAGACTCCACAAGCTCAGGCGGATGAACATAAACTTACATCGTCGTAAAGCTTGAAGCTGATTCGGCCCAATGGCTTAGCTAGAGAGAGTTAGTATCGGTCGTAAAATTAGGAATCAATTGCTCGAGTAGTTGCAATCACTAGAGAACCTTCCATAGCGCCGATGCAATTGCCTGAAGCAACGCAACGCAACCAAATGCAACCAACAGTAATTAACGAAGGACCCGAGCCCACAAACAAGCCGATGGGATTTCAAAGAGCAAACCTGGCTCAAAAGAAACACTGGTTGACTTTTAAATTTTGTGGCGGGAGAACCCTGCGGAAATCCGGGGCTGGGGTGCAGAGAAGGAATCGTAGCGAAGCATCTGAAATACTCAAAGACAAGGAGGACTGAAAAAACTTACAATCGGCGGAGACGTCGAAGTAAACGGAATTTCCCATTGCGATTGAAGACTTGCTGAATGCTCTTGCTGATTGGAAGTTGAGTAGTCTTGACGATGTTGACGAGACAAACTTGGTTGGAACAAAAGAAGAAGAAGAAACAAGAGAAGAGCGACTAAGCTGTTTGGAAAAGAACATGATGATGAGTATTTGTAGTTGGTGGAAAAACCGGGTGTGTGATGGAGTTAAACTTTACTAAGATTCGGACTAGGCAGGGAGAGTCCGGGCACTAAGTAACTGTCAGTCTGTCAGTCTGTCAGTACGTAAGAGCTGGTAAACACACAAGGTTTCTTGCTGGCCCAGAAAGTTCGATGATGATCGATATTGTTAACTGTTAACATGTGTCAGCTAGCTCATAACTGGTAACTTGGGCAATTGACAGCCTGGCTGCTCAGATGGGGACTCCGTGATGACTTCATAGGGCATCATAGGCGCCGCGCTCGGCCTAACTTAAGTCAGAGAAACCTCAGAACGGCAATCATCGGCGGTGGGGAAAGCAGAGTTGGCAATACCGTACGCTGTCACTGTAGGTCGAACCTTCCAAGCTGTCTGAGCCTCCACGAGTTCTCATTCTTTAGCGAGAATGTGACCCAATTGCTGGAATTTCGCCCCTGGCAGGATTTGTCCGCTAGGTCTTACCCGTTCAACCGACAGAATGAACATTTCAGGCTGCTTGACCAAAAGTTAATGCCATGGCATGCAGGCAATTAATCGATTTGCATGAATGTACTACCGACGTCACATGATATCACGTGCCCTGTCTTGCACTTGAGATTGGCCCCCGAGTCCCGACTACGGAATCCTGGCCAGTACCCAGTCTGGATGTCAAGCTATTTGAAGATAACCTCTCAATGCTCAGAGACTACCTGCTGCTAGCTGAGACAGTGTTTGACATTTTCATCTCCAAGGTTTGTAAATATGTCCGTGTGATTCGGGTCAGCTCGCGATAAACTCACTGGGTCTCAGTAGTGTGGCCATTCTAAGTAAACGTTAATTTGTCATGACAATGGGAGAACCCCCCCCCCCCCCCCCCCCCCCCCCCCCCCCCCCCCCCCCCCCCCCCCCCACCCCCACCCCCCCCCCCCCCCCTCCCCCCCCCCCCCCCCCACCTCCACCGTCGACCTCCTTCGCCCACCACCCCTGCACCACCCCCGCACACCCACTCCACCACCGCACC
>JAKTSO010000089.1:0-43252 GCA_030580275.1 Groenewaldozyma sp. yHMH443
TTTTAGTTACTGAGCAGCGATTACTTAGCCAGGCGGGCCCCATTTTTCGCCCTCCCCCGGAACATTATTACCTCTGTGCGAGAGACACTTTTAACACTACCTCCATTTTCTCCCATTCTTCCTTTCTTCACCTTCATTTTTCTCATCTTCCCAAGACTCGCTCTCAGGAAGCAACCAACTTCTACGTCCTCACTCAAGAGGAGTGGCCGTGGATACATTATACCATCACTACTCGCACTATCTCCCCCCTCCCGATCGACCTACCTAACGGGACCAAAAAAGGAGGGGAAAATTTTTAGAGAAGAACTCTCTTGCCCACACAACGAAAAACGAAAATAAAATCGACAACCACAGGAGGGAGGAGATTCACGACAACAAGAACAAGAACCACAAAAAAACAAGACAAAATGAGCACAAGGGCTGAGCTACCGCGACCTTACAAATGCCCTATTTGTGACAAGGCCTTCCATAGGCTGGAGCATCAGACTCGGCATATCAGGACACATACCGGAGAGAAGCCGCACGCCTGTACTTTCCCCGGCTGCTCGAAGCGGTTCAGCAGGAGCGACGAACTCACAAGACACTCAAGGATTCATACCCATTCTAACCCAAGGAAGAACAACCGTGGTACAGTCAATGGAACAGCTAGTCCAGCTAATACCAATAATGAAAGGAATAGCGATGGGGTCGCCAATGGTGCTGGTGGCAAGAAGCCCGAGGGTCCATCAGGGCCAAGCGCAGTTTCTGGAGAAACACAGGTTCAGAATGGATTCAAAGTGGAGAGCAAGGACCCCATGGGGTTGGCTGAAAGCTCTAGTGCGAACAACAACAGCATGCCTGCATCTAAAGCTATCAATGTACCTATTTCTCAGTCGATGTCCATGTCGAACTTGCCTTCACTTTACGAAGACCTAAGGATCAAATCGGAAATGTCCTCAACAGCAAGCACGCCATATTCGACCTCGCCCAACTCTCCAACTTTGCATTTCCACGCCTCCGGGTTTGGGCTCCAGCAGCAACAGCAGCTCCAGCAACAGCTCCAGCTCCAGCAGCAGCAGCAGCAGCAGCAACAGGCACAGGCGCAGGCACAGCAGTCACAAGGAGCTGTCCAGCTACCGATCCCGGGTCTTAACCCACCTGCATCATCAGCATCTTTTGTTAGAGCCCCTTCTTCATTTAGGGGCCCCTTCGACATGAACGCGCTGGCAACCGCTGCGTCGCAAGTGCTAGAGCGTGAAAATGCTGCACTAGCCTCGTCTACTTCATCATCATCAGCAGCATCGCCAGCACAAGGTGCTAATGCAAATGGCGGCTCGGGGACAGCAAGTCCTTCTGCCATTCCTTTACCCACGTCGGGCCTTTCATCAACTGCTACCAGCGGCCGATCAACGCCGTATGGCACCAGCCCCAAGTTTGGCCACGCAACGTTATCACCGCCGTTCACAAGCTCTGCATCATCACCAGCTTTGTCCTCATGGTTTGGACAGGGCGGGGCCAATAATCCTGCTGCTGCATCAGGAAACAATCCCAGCAATGGAAACACACAGACAAACACGGTGACTTCAGTCCAAGTCGGCAGTAACGGGGTCCATCACCATCACCATCATCATCACCACCACCATTACAATGGTGTCCCCCGGTTAACTCCTCTGACTTCCTTGAGCTCAGGCGCTACTGCACGAACACGACCACAACAGCATGACGATGACGAGTATGGACAACACAGCCACAGGAGCAAACGGTCAAGGCCCGGTTCGCCCATCTCCACTGCTCCAACGTCGCCGGTTTTGTCCCCCAGCGGGTCGCCCAGCTTGGACCATACTCCACTGATTACTCCGGCGCACTCGCCTCGATTACAGGCCCGTGAGGATTTCGCAGTACAGCTTCCTTCGATCAGGTCGTTGAGCTTAAACCGGCCAGTGGTCCCTCCTTCGCTACAGCCCATGGAAATTGGCCAACCTGCCCCGCCTGCTTTTTCGTCTTCATCGACTTCTTCAGTAGCTGCAGCAGCACAAGCACCTCAGTCGCAGCAGCCCCCGCAGTACTCACAGTACCCTCAGTATCCACAACAACCACAGCAGGCCGGAATCACCAGTGGGATTAGGTCACCTAGTAGCACGTCACTGCATGCTATGAACAATACAGGCAGCTCGCCAGGCGCTGCCGTAAGTTTTAATTTGCATGGAGGCGCCTCTAGAAGTGGGGACTCATCGAACGATAGCAGCAGCGGGAACCTAGCTGGTATGTCAATGTCAATGTCAAGCGGCGACGGCGGCAGCGGCAGCGGCAGCGGCAGCGGCAACGGGAGCGGTGGTGCTGGTGGTAGTGGTAGTGCTGGAGGTAGCGCAGGTGCTAGTACCAGCTCGACCCCGCTATCCCAAAGCCCATCTCAGGGGAAACCACCGATTCAGGGCTACCAGCCAGGAAGTGGCGTGCCGCATAGAGTGGCCAGTAAAGTATCAGTGACCGATTTGATCAATGGTTGATCTTCTTGATTTGTGAGCTCGTTTGAGGAGCTTCAAATGTGACGAGGGGCTACAGTGTACATTAGCAATGTTTTGGGAGTGTGATCTTATGCTTCGTTCTTCACTTCTCTTTCGGGGAGTTGACGTATGTAACGGTGCTTTTGGCTTGGGCCATGTGTGTACGTTTTGTGTAGAGACAATTTTCAAAGCTTTTATTTATTGATAAAAAAATTCTCGGTCCAGGCTCTGTTGTGAGCTGGGGTTGCAAGGTTGGTTGAGTTGTCGGCTAGATCCTTCTGTATTTAACTACTCAGGGTCCTACGATATAGGCTAAGGTTCCTACGCGGCTCGTTTCGGCTCTTTTTTTCGTGAGACAGCCCAGGGCACGAGGCGGAAAAGCTTCAGTGGTGGCCTGACCACCTGTTTGCGGTCACTATGTAACAATGGCTCGTCAATTCCAAGACTGGGAGTGTCCGTGTGTGTGTATGTGTTGAGTTCTGAAGGGCCAAAGTTCGAATGGTCTCTGTGTGCAGATCCTCCAAGCATCTCACAATCGCATATGGCCCATATCAACCGTGATACGGTGACAATCGGCGAGTCCGGTAGGTGAAACACCCCGCCCTCCGCGGATCTGTCGCTTTGTAGCTGGCTCAGAGATCATGAGAGGGCGCTGTAACTTCCCTGTGTGGCCTGCAAACGCTCGAGAATACATAGCAGCGCCTTAGTTCAAGTCGTGACCGTCAAGGAGTGGGCGCTCGTGACAGTCTGGTGCACTGTATAGTTTAACCACTCACAGACTCGGGGCCATTTCTGCAATGATTTTTGAAGAGCCCAGCTCGGCTCATTCACAAGTCAAAGCTCAAGAGTAAAAATGGTTCAGTGAGGTACTGATGGCACTAGAGATGAAATAGTAGTTGCCCGCTCGAAAACCTTGTGATAAAAAGTGCAAATGGGGGAGCTCAAACTTCTTCATTTCACTTTCGTTCCCACGGACTTGACAGCCAGCTCCAGCTTGACAAAAAACTACATCTGGCTGGGTGAGCCCGACTCTTGCTCCTTATTTCAGGCTGTGGGGGGGCCCTAGGGCCTGGCTGCAGGTCTGCTTTTACCTACTGAATATGTCTTTGTTGGTTGTGAGTAGAGAGACTACTACGTATCGTCGTTCCCGTAGAACTTGTGCGTCCAAGCTGCAACGTTGAGAACGAAAACGAGAGTTTTAGTATAACGGTAGCGTCCAGCAACATTGAGGTGACCCGCACGGCTCGCTGGTGAAGATCTAGCGTAGCCCACATCCTTTCCAGGCGAAGGTCACTAGAGGCGATGGACTATCTCAGGTCCCGCGAAGGATTGGCCTGTGTTGGAGCAGCCTTTAGTGAAGTTGAGACTATACGGCCCATCTGAGAGCCGTTGTCAAGCAGAGACTTTAAAGCCATGAACCGTATAATATTCTGTACTAGAGCCGCTTCCAGTGAAAATGCCCTTTAAACCATGACCCGTTAGAGCCGTTTTTATCAAAACTCTCGAGCCTATATGGACTGTATCTTACAGTGACGGCATTAGGGGCCCTACATTCGTACTGAGTAACGTCTTGGGGCTATGATCATGATGGACTGGCTCAGAGCTGCAGCTGCATGCGCGCTGATCATTTAATTTGTCATTTTGATCGACACCTCTCTCAGAGCCACTGGTTAAAGGCACGCGGTCGCGGTTTTAACAGCAAACGGCACCCGCGTTAAATGGTGGCTACGGCTCTAGTTTGAAAGGCTCGGCGGGCCCACGGCGGCTGCAACAGATGACAGAAAAGTGGGCCACAATTTTATATGAATTAGAAGTCGCGGGCCATGGAATTTGTGAACGCGGCTCGCAGATCAATGACGCGCTCGAGTGCGGAGTAAACTAGCTGCGGGTGCAGCACGGCTCACGCTAGTCGCGACTGGCGCGTTTCTCTGGAATGAAGCCGACCCGAGAATCACTTTTTGATTGACGGCGCGCGCTGGCGCTCCATTGCCAAAGAGACATGCAAGTCGTGTCGATCTAAAAATTGACATGCACATGCCTACGACGCTCCACGCGTTGATCGACCTAGGTTCTCATTTTCGAGTCCTCTTTGCTCAAATGCGCTGGCAGTGGCAGAGCCCACTGGCTGACTCCGGTACATAGTTGCTCTCCAAATTCGGCTCGGTTTTACCATCATGTCAAAAAGCGCATATAACCGGACACTGTAGTGATGGAACGAGTGATGGAACGACAGTGCTGTTTAATTAAGAGTTTGAACAAGAAGCGGTACTGAACATAAGAATTCACTTTCTCTCATGACTCGTCCAGTAACGCGATAATAATTGTTTCGCGCAAGCTCTGGCCTTGTCCAAGCGGGACAAATGCGGTTAATAGCTATTAGCTACGAAGACGACTTGACGCTTTGCCTGCTATTGGCTTGATTTCTTTTGCCTTTCTTTTGCCTTTTCTTTTTCTTCAAAAGCATGAGGTGAAAATGTTCGCCAATCATGTCTACTGCCTGATCAGGCGGACTCTGATAGCGCGTTGGTCAAGTGAGCAGCAGGCTGCACGCAGCCGCATATCTCAAATATCAGAGAGCGAGCCATGCCCATGGGGTCTTCGGCATTGGCGAAAGCTGAGCAGAGGGGAATTGAAAGGGAAAAAAAATTAAAAAAAAAAAAAAAAAAAAAAAAAAAAAAAATTGTGGCTGCTAGTAGTGATGATCTGTTTTTTTGAGAGGAATGTGCACGAGCCAAGCGCGCAGCGGCAGTCTAAATTTTGACGCGTGCCGGACGTGTCTTGACTTTAATTGATGCATGAGTTTATAAACCTGAGATGTTGGCTATCGATCGGCAACGCGTCAGATATTTGAACCTTCACGATTGACTGACTCAGCATATGAGAGGACGCTTCTTTCTTTTTCACTTTTGTTATTTATTCTTTATAACTGAGATTCAGTCAAGGCTGAGTATGTCAGTACAACTGGGCATGATCTTAGTGTAGTAGCGATACCGGCTTTCAGCATTCTCGTAGTCTCGAGCTTTCAAAATGCTGCAGATGGGATATGTACCGTTACGCGCGTGAGTGGCAAAGATTGCTCAAGGTTCCAGAGCCGTAAGTCGCCGCCGGACTTCCCAAAGTGGAGTACCATTCTACTTTGAGTGTTGGTTTTTTTTGAGGCTGGCTACAACTCTCGGGTGGGACTGTCGGTTGTCGTTCTAAGACGTCCTTTGTCCGGCTAGTACATGCTAACTGGTGACAAAAGTCACAACATGTTCCTGAAATGCAATGTCCAAACACTCAAAAGCACATACTGCCGCAAACGAAATGATCGCCGAGATCTTTTGATGTCACGCTGAGAAATAATTTCAAATGAAGAAGCTTCTTGCAGGATGCAGTACGATGTGATCGGTAAATAACTTTCGTCAAGGTCTAGACAGCTGTCACTGTCTGTTAAAGACTCAAAGACTTCAACTTATGGCTCGTGACCAGCCACACACAAAGCATGAGCCGAGCAGACTTCCGACTTCTACGAGGAACGCTCACGTTTAAACTCAACGGACTTCGACGAGCCTGCGAGTGAATGAACACGAACGCCGTATTACCAAGGCAGGACTCAACTGGAAACGAGGATCATAGTTACCGGACAGCCATCAAGCTAGCAAGCAGGAATCATTGCGAGACTAGGTGAGTCTCGGGTACATAACTCTATCTGGAAGGCTCCCACTACCCTTGATGATGCCTTCACAACAAATTTTCATTAAAAGAGCTTTATGATAACTTGTTCAAGCAAAAAACCAAAAAATCCAAGGGCCAGGAGAGCCTCTGCGAAGAACTGGACCTCAGTGAGGTTTCCACGGCTCTCAACGGCAGCTATCTTGGGGAGGTTGCTTTGCTATCGTTGGTCGTAGCAGACATATACGCCGATGCTAGTAATGCTGCCGCCCTCTCCAGGAGTATAATAAAGAAGCATGGGCGAGAGTAGGAAGAACCTCAGAAAAGCCTACCTGTCGAGTGGCACCTGCCTAGTGGCACCTGCCTAGTGGCACCTGCCTAGTGGCACCTGCCTAGTGGCACCTGCCTAGTGGCACCTGCCTAGTGGCACCTGCCTAGTGGCACCTGCCTTGAAGTGTTGGTGTTGTTGCTCCAAGCAGACTCTACGGTAATTCTAGTAGTGCGTTCGACTACCCAAAAATGACGGCCCCAGAACACCAAGGCGAGCAGGGTCACAAGCAACTTAGATGAGAACGAACGGAAATGCCTGAATGGGGCCAGGAAACTTGCCCTATGACAGGATAGAAGTAACCTCTGCAGCACTAATCCATCATTTAAGGCTCCTTTGTCACTTTCCACTTCACAAAAGGGCCCTCCACTGAGGTGGTTATGGACGTGCCTCCCGCTGAGGTGGCTTAGCCAGACCCGAGCATGAACACTTAATGTTAACAGCGGAGCCCACAACCGGCCTGGGCCAGTTGAACTACCTACCGTCATACGAGGGAGCATCTTACACGGGTTAAATAAAAATGGGTAACGAAATTCACTCTGGCAATATGGATAAATCCAGAGTGACAAGTACGAGTATCTGACCTCCTTTCTCTGGCCACAAATCAAGTTCCATCGACGTCCTGTACCCAGGTTGAGACCATGCACTTGCGTACTTTGTAGAAACCAGAGAAGAAGGTGAAAAGAAAGCATGGGCCTGCTGACCGCCTTAGACTACCCACCAAGCACGAAGCGAACAAAAACCACGCACAGTGTCAAATCATGCCCAGATCTGGGATATCCGCCTGTCCAGACCGACCTCCACATGTCTAGCAGTCAGCAGATTTTCATAATCCGTTTAGAAGCGTTACCGCTCCATTAACTCAGAGGGCGCTGGCCCCTCCGAATGGACCCAGCGGGACCCAGCGGGACCCAGCCGACAATGCTATTCAACAAGAGCGCGCGCGTTCTCAGCTGAGTCTATTTTTAGCATATGGTAACTTTCTTCTCCAGTGGATGCTCTATAAAAAGGTCTGGAAAAAATCATGCTTCAAAACTCTAAATTATCGAAGTTCGGGGTTACCCATTGAGGAAAAACAAGACCACTCATGGCTCCGTAGTGGTGCTACGGAATTTTGATCTAGGCTCTGTGTCAGCGCAGTTCAAGAAAAGCCTAATGCGACCTTTGATCATATTGCCGGCTCTGTGCCATAAACGGCTCTCGTGAGGCAACAAGGTTCGAGTCGGAGGCTATGGCTAGAACCTTCCCAGGAACATTGTCAATCTTCCCGAGACTTGTTGGCAGGAACCGGCTTAACAACTTCGCCCCATTGATGAGCCTCTAGTTTCCTGCTTGCTGTCACAGGGTGGAACGGGATCTTTCAACTGGAAAGATAAACCCGGGTGATGATCATCCAGGCATATGAGCGTATTGTTCCATTGTGAGAAGGATTTACCCGCGTGTTACCACTGCTGATCGGGGAGAATGCGGATATCGTCCAGATTTGCATAATGCCCAATTGACGGCAGGCGGCAGGTGTCAAATACTAACCGGGCAAACAGCTAGCGCCATAGCTAGCGTCACACCAACGCCAAGAGAATGGGGGCCTTTTTTTTATGTGCCTAATGCCTTTTCAGCACTCATTGCCTCCGGTGGAGCGCACTACGACCAGCTTTGGCACAGTGGCGTATCAGAGAATTGATAACGCGGTGGATTACAATGGCTGGAGGGGAGGAATTGGTGCTCTGATGAATTTTTTTGCCTACATTCTCGACCTTGACCCGAGTAATAGAGCTCAACAATTTAGAGTTTCCGCGCATTTTAGAACAGCGGAACGCACCTGTAGCACGCCCTTTTCAAAGATGGCATGTTCTGGAACAAAAATGTCACGTTGCCAGGAGTGAACACTGTGCCACTAAACTCTATTTCCATCTGAATTTTAGGCTTTTTCCGTCTCTTCTTTGTTAATTGTAGCCACAGAAACGCACGCGATCGGAGCGCATGCACTCCCGGAGTATGACGGCGCTAGCGAGAGGGCTCAGAACAAGACTTGGGAATCGTCCGATAGAGAGTCGGGGCATTGATGCACGCACCAGCGTGTAGAAACGAACGGTACAGAGAGCCTTAGTCTTAGTATGCTGTCGTGGGTCTACGCTAGCATTGGATCCGGCGTCCCGATGCATAATGCGTTAGCGCAGGAAGAGGCTCTATTCCAGCTGTGGACTTCTCTTTATTGATTGTCGCTAAGATCAGATCAGATTCCTTCTGTACGGCCGTCAGCACGGCACTGAGTATTAACCGAAGAAACGAAGAAAATGCCTAACAACAAGGGAAGAAAAAACAAAGGAGAAGAAAGGAGAAGAAAAAGCCTATTCGGGCCTGCCCTACGCGACAGCCGCGTCTACGCCCATGCATGATCCCGATTGGGCGTGGCTCCTTCCTAATCGGAGCGCAGGCTCACGGCTCACCCGGGCAGCCTGCTGCACGAAAAAGCACCGTGAAGCCCGCCAATTCTTCTTACGAGTAATTAGCTAAGCTAGGAGTAACCAGCTCTGTTTGTTCAGGGGCCAATACGGAGAAATAACTAGTATCCAATAAGAGACTAAGAGACGAAGAGAAAGCAAAGGCTCTCGCTGGAAAATCCCGCTAATGGTCATAGCGCCCTCGTAAACACGCTGAGCTACACGAGGTTCTCCTCAGTCATTTGGCTATGCCAACAACATCAAAGCTCACACCAGTCTCACCAGTCTTACCTTCCCAGCGGGTAATTAAAAAAATCAAAGCAACGCGTCACGATAGCCATGTTAAAA
Source organism: Groenewaldozyma sp. yHMH443 (assembly GCA_030580275.1). Taxonomy (NCBI): domain Eukaryota; kingdom Fungi; phylum Ascomycota; class Dipodascomycetes; order Dipodascales; family Trichomonascaceae; genus Groenewaldozyma; species Groenewaldozyma sp. yHMH443. The sequence goes on from JAKTSO010000089.1 coordinate 9,255, forward strand.
GAAAGCTTAGTGGTTAGCAACTGCTAGCTCTAGAACAGCCAGGTGCTAAATATAACTACCATCAGCTGGATTCCAGTATCAAAACAAGGAAGCGGGCTAAATAAGACTAGCCTTGATCTAGATGGGAGAAGCAACTGACCCGTGTTCCGTGGGACCCACTTTTCACAGGGCGGCCCCCTTTGCCCCCTCCGGCCCCCCTGGCCCTGCGCGCAAACTTAAATTTAATACGCTATATTTTTTTAAGCTTGATGGACCAACCAGCGAGAGACGGCGCCCCCTGTCCGCACCTAGCAGCTTATATTTGTGTCAGCTCTAACAGTTGCTACGTACGGTACGGCACGGTACGGTACGGCACGGAGCAGCGACTATCAGCTATCTGTGCGTCTTGCTCTTTGGAGTATTTATGGTAGTCTAGCATCAATTAGTTTGACGCACCAGTGCCAGTGCCAGATCCCAATAACCTTAAACAGAAGTTCGGAGCCTTTACGATGCGTGCAGGCACCGGTAAGCGGGCGTATAGTGAAGGGTCTAGCAAGAACGTGAGGCCTTTTTTTAGATGTCTCTGAGCGCAAAGCTGAACTGTACTTAGATGTTACTCAGTAACGTTGGTCTAAAAGCCTATCGAATTGTACCACTTGTGCGTTGCTTAACGCTGCTCCAAGATGTCACGCCGCTCCAAGTACACAAACGGAAGTACCGTGTGCCGGTGGCTGAGCTGCAGGGGAAGGGGTGATTTTGCAAAGCGGAGTATTGAGCGGATGGGGTCGATGGCCATCAATGCTAAGCTCTGGTGGGATACTAGGTGGATACGAAGCGGAGAGAGAGACAACCCCAGTAGCAACTTGCAAGACAACGGAGTCACAGACCGCCCAGTGACAGTCTGGAACCGTGGAGTTCCCCGCTAGACCTGCTTTGAGATCCTGTAGATCCAGAGTAAAAATAGTAAAAATAGTAAAAATAGCCCAGCAGTGGCAAAAAAAGTGAGGAGGAGATGATGATGACCGAACGGCTGTAAGGATGATCTAAGCTTACATAAGGGGGTATTTTTCCTTTTTGTCTAACAGTCTAAAATTGTTATTACCCCTCTGCTCGCAGCCTGCGCGGCACGGAACGAATCTGAATCTGTGCTGAGGATTTCCCGATTCGGGCGAGCAGGCGCCGCGGCACGCCAGAGAAATGCTTAACTCTGGCTAAGCGAAGGAGAAGCCAAACAGGGAAAAGCGGGAGGGAAATAACTGGGCACGGTGGGTTGGTCGTAGCACTGGTGGCGGCGGTGGGTGAACAACTACTTGGTGGGTGAACTACTCGGTGGTGGTCTGCGCTGGGATTCTACGGCCAGGCGTGGGGCGGGCAGGCGTGCGCCCGCGAGAGATCTCGATCCGGTGCGAGCAGCGGCCAGCCGCGACATTTTCCCCTCTGGGTAATAAAATTCCTCCGTAGTGGCTACTAGGTAGGGACTTTTTTTTGCCTAGTGAAAACCACAGAGAGAGGGCCTCCTTGTTTGTTTTTGGCTAGTTTGGGACCAGCTCCCTCATCTGGGACCAGCTCCCTCATCTGGGACCAGCTCCCTCATCTTCTGGGAGCCTTTGTTGGGCGCACGGAGGGTGATGCTGCTGCTGCTGCTGCTGCTGCTGGCTGTGCCTGTGTCTGGATCTGTGTCTGCTAGATCCAGATCCAGATCCAGATCCAGCTGTGAATGCTGGGATGCTTCCTGGGCCTGGGCCTGGGCCTGGGCCTGGCGCTCAGCTTGCTCGTTTGTTTTTCTCATAGGCTTGCTAGCGTTTGTTTGTTTGTTTGTTTGTTGTTTCTGCCTGGAGGCGGTCTGGGCCAGTGTTCGCGCTCAAAGTTATCCCACGGCCCCACTGGGATCCGTCGCTCTCTGTTCGGCCAAATTGGCTGCAGAAAAAGCGGTTTTTTTTTTAATTTTTTTTATTTTTTGTGTGTAAATTTATATATTTTCTTGTTCCTAGTGCTACGCTGCGTAACAAATCGTGAGCGCATGCCGCGCGCTCTCGCCCTTCCTCTACATTGCAGCGTGAAAAATTCCTTGCTTTCCTTTGTGCCCTCAGGAAAATGCCGACAAAATCACTAACAAAAACAAGAGATCGCCAACAAAAGCACAGATCTGGGAGAGGCTATTTTTGGTGACTCCGGCCCCCCCTTTTCTTCTTTGGCCGGTGGCTCTGCACACACAAGCAGCGCTCTTCCACAACAACAACAAACACCAAATATGTAGCCGCTCTCTCCTTGTTTACTCACTCCCGCTGTTTGTGTGTCACCAAATTCTCTCTCTCTCTCTCCCTCTCTCTCTTTCTCTCTCTCCTTCCCTTCCCAAATCTATATAAACACCTCCTACCCCCCGCCCTCTCTCCCTTCCTTTTCTTCTTCTTTTTTCCTTTCCTCACAATTCGTCAACAGTCACTCGCTACAAACAACTTTTAAGCAAACCTTTTTTTCGCTTTTCAACCAAACACAAACTCAACAATGAAGTTCTCTACCGCTGCCGTCGTTGCTGCTGCCGTTGCCGGTGCCAACGCTTTCACCAACATGACCACCATCACCACCGAGGCCGTCCACACCTCCACTGATGTCGTCACTGCTTACACCACCTACTGCCCTCTCGCCACCAGCATTGTCGAGAACAACTCCACCTACGTTGTTACTGAGGCCACCACCCTGACCATCACCAACTGCCCATGCACCAGAACTCACACTTACACCACTTTGACCACCACTGTGTGCCCCGTCTCTTCTGAGACTGCCGCTGCCTCTGAGTCTGCTGTTGAGACCGCCCCTGCTGCTGAGACCTCCGTTGAGGCTTCCAGCGGTGCCGCCGGCCTCAAGGTCTCTGGTGCTCTGGCTGCCGTTGTCGCCGTTGCTGCTTACCTTTTCTAAGTCTGTTGATTTGATTTTATCATTTCAAACATCTAAAAATCTTACAAAATTCATTGAGTGCTGTAATGTGCTCAAGACGCAACGAACGAAACCAACGCATGCTAACGAACTTCTTTTCTGTTTAGAGATGGGTCTATACAACTCACTCGAACTCTGCATCTCTTAATGATCTGCTACTTTCACTTCTTTAATATTAATATTACCCCCACTTTTCTGGCTGGGAAATGATTCTGGTTTTCTCCAGGTGTACCACCATCAATCAACTTGGGATCGGGAACCACAAGCAAGGTTTCAAAAGGATAAAAAGGTGGAAAGGTAATTGGCTTCAATGGATCCTCTCACTTGTTCAGCAGAAATCAAGGAGGTTTTTATTTGGCCAATGCTCTTTTGACTCTTTGGGATCTTGTTCCACACTACCAAGTGTTTATTTTTATTTTTTTTAACCTCAATAATCTATTGAATACTAATTTTATACCATACTGTATCAATCATGTTCCGAAAAGCGTAAACTGAGGGTTTCAAGAGGTTTCAACAGGTTTCAACAGGTTTCAAAAGAAGGGGGAACCTCAGTTGCCCTTTGATAAGGAGAGACCCCTTCGTCAAAGGGAGAAGAGTAAAAATTTTGTGCAGCCAAAGTGGCTGCCTTTGGCTGGTCTGTTATTGGCCAGTGGGTTTCTGAAAGAAGAAAAAGCTTTTGGCTGGCTGCGTATCTAAATTGGCAGGTCAGGCGTTGATCTCATTGGCCGCCGATTGACCAAGGCGGCGTCGATCACTGAGACCGGCGCTGATTCGCTCCATCTTTGCTCTCGATAGGGTACTACCGGCGTCCCGTGCTTTTTTTGCTCTTCAGAGTCAAAATTTACCCAGGAATGGTACGAAAAGCAAGGTTAGAGTTGAAAGGCCTGTATTTTCTCAAGTAGAGAAGATCCTATTGAAATGAGTCTGACACTGGCCGGAGAACGTAACTCAGAAGAAGTTGTTCTATGCTGTTGAGGGCGGCCGGCACGTTGATCGGCTTCTCTCTGGGTGCAGCTAAATTTAAGGTTATTTCGGGCTCAATGCTCATTGAAACCTCCTTGGGGGCACTTACTACTGAGATCTGAGATCTGTTCCTGGCTGCTCTTTAGGCTAACTTTTTTTTTGTATCACACTCTCAGATCGATCGATCGTGTCCCTGACATAATGAGATTGCGCGAGATCTCATTGTGGTCATGTGAGCACCCTTCTAACTGCAGAGTTTAGCATGTGGAGACGACAACGTTCTAATTTGAACTTGTAAGAACCCACAAGCTGAGGAGGTTCAGCAGATACTAAGAGCTCAGAGCATAGTGTAGTCCTTTTTGATGCTCTGGCTGGAGTAGCTGATTCTTGGGTAACGGAAGATCATCTCCAAGTGGCCCCAGATGCTCTAGGCTGTGTTGAGTGACTCGGTACTCTGAGAGCTTGATTCGCTCTAGGTGCTCCAAGGGTTCTTGATGCTTGGAATGCTTGAGTCGTTCTAGGTGCTTGAAATGTTCTCGGTGCGTCTTTTGGTTATTACCCTAAAAATGCTCCGAGTGGCTCCGAAAGCTCACAGTGCTTTGACTGTCTTTTGATGCTCTGGGTGGCTGTTTGTGCTTCCTGGAAAGTCTTTTCGTGCTTTGGATAGCCTTGAGGGGTGTGGACAGCTTGAGCTACTCTGTAGGTGAGCTACAGTCTCGTAATTCCGTAGCATTCCGACATATTGGGCTCACTTCAGATCCCACCAGGCCACTTTGACCCCTTCTACCAGTTTTCGGTCATGTTAGCTTTTCATGCTCGGACGGAGGTCAGAATATAACATCCTCTACGTCTAGAATACGTGGCCTGTGGTAGCTACTCTTTCCAGTGTTTTAGTGCTGCCATCTTAGCTGAGTTCGTTTGGTCAGGTAACAGCGACTTTAATGGTGGAGAGAGAACTACTTTTATGACCCAGAGAACTCTCGACTTTGAGAAGCACCTTGCAGCTTTATACCCACCTTCACCACTGATGCCAAAGTGCTGTCTCTAGCATCCTCAAGCTTGTGAAATATGATACTCCCAGACAGACAACTTAGATACGTAGCCAGTAAATATCATGTGTCTACCTTTACAATCCTAAAATACAAAAGCACCAATTACAAATGCAACAAAGATCTTTGATAATAATATTACAAAATAATCAAACGCTCTCGTAGAATGCCAGGTATGCGTTTTGAAAGCTGGGCCCCAGCTGGTTGGCCCCGATAAGTGTATCGTCGACATGAGTATACACCGTTTGGGGGAAACCACTAGCCCCACTGTTGTGATGATCAACTAGGTCAACAGTGTAGTGCCCTGCTTCCAGACTCTCACCGTGATGGTACACTATCGAAGACAGATTGTACTTTCGGAACTCGCTAGCAGAATTCGCACCGTTAATGCTCCCGTTCGACATTGTATCATGACCACTGGCTCCAGCTCCAGTGGAACTGGAACTACCGTCAATTTGCAGCGTCAAACACAACGGGCACCCGATATCGCCCGTGATTTTCCTAAACACGCCGTTACTATACTCGAACCTCTTGATGTGAATTACCAAAATCCTTGGCGGTTTCTGCACCGTCCGTTGTATCGTCGTTACTGTCCCCAGGTCATCATAGTCGTTTCGGTGGTCATTAATGCTTTTGTGATTACTACTGCTCCGGCTCTCAACATGCTCTGGCATGAAAAGAGAATCCAGAGATTGCTCCAGCGAGGATGCGTAGGTGACTTGTAAGTCCTGGAACGGTTCCATTGTGACTGATGTCTTCTTATGCTTCTTTTTCTTGGCGAATGAGCCGCTACTAGCAGCTGACGACAGAGTGATTCGTGAATTCATCTCACCCTGGAATAGCACCCCTATAGGTGTGTTTGACAAGTTGCCGCTTGTTTTGGTCTTGACCGGTTTGCTGGCCTTGCCCACTTCGACCCACCCATTGAATGTTTCATCTTGGGCACCTCCCCCTCCCCCATTACTGCCATCATTTACACCCCAGCTATCCCCCCTTTGCTCACCCTCATCTATAGCGTCCCGGTCAACGGTGCAGTTATTTTTCTCAAACTCGTTCTCCAACTCAGACAAGAGCAAGATAAGAAACTCGTGCGCATCCTCCTGTCGATTCCTATCAAGCCCGAACTTGCCCTCCAAGATGTCAAACAGCGAATCAATCGACATGTACTTCGAGGGACACGTTCTGTACTCATGGAAAACACTCACCAAAGCATCAATGATGGGACGAGCACTACTCATCATCATACTAAACTGTGCACGTTGGTCAATGTCCGCTAGCAGTGACTGGACCTGCTTGCTATGAAACAGACTTTGTAGGACCGAGTTCATGTAGCATATTGTACCAGGGTTCATGATCCCCACTGGTGTTACAGTAGTCACTGAGTTTGTATTGTCCGTGGTGCTAAACCTGCTGAAATCGTGGGTCGAAATGACCTGGTCGAGGGGTATCCGCGAAGGCGCTACCGGCGGTGGTATTGGCATTGGTACCTGTGACTCGGGTGATGCTAAAAGTGCAGGGGCCGCCCCATCTTCTGCTTTCTTTGACTGTCCAGAGATAACCCCCCTACTGACCCGTGTCGGGTCGAATAAATACTCAACTGACTCTGACCGCCATGGGTATCTTGGTGGTATACCAGTCTGATGCAAGTGAGACCGTAGTCTAATGATGAAGGGGTCCTCCAAGTTCACCGCCACAAAGTCATCCCCATCTTGCATTTTCCTTTTTTTTTCTTTTCTTTACTTTTCTTACTTCTTATAAGCACGACCCCTCGTTCTTTTCTTATGATATATGGACCTGTTCCTTATTCCCAGTCATAAAAATTCTGGCCTCGAGTGATTTTTCAGTTGGTTATTTGAAATAAATTAGCAATTTTATGTACAGTACCACTGTAAAAGGCTTTTAGTGCAAAAGCTACCACAGATCGAGCACGACTTTTAGATAACTGTCAATGTTATCGCACCGCACAGTGCTGGCAGCCCTGAGCGACCCGTTCTCAATCAAGGAGTACACCACCAGATGACCACAGTCCAAGTCGGTCATGAAGATGTCGCAGTTGCATGTACGTTGAGGATGAATGCTCGTTACAACTCTTTCGCCGCTAAGCCTTGATCTTTGAAGGGTATCTGCCATTTGAAGAGGCAAGCCGTCGTTAGTGTGATCTAAGCTTAGATCAAAGCCTGGACTTGGGCCTGGCGAGTCTAGTAGCCTTCTTCTTTTGTTCTCTGATAGAGGGGAGTTGGCCACGGGAGTGGATGCGGCTCCTAAAGAAAAGGGTTTGGGAGGTATAAGAAAAGGGGAACGAGGGTCTGCTACCTCCTCTTCATCTTCATCATCATCTTCCTCGGAGAAAAGGTCATGCCCGTTTCCGAACCTCTGGTAGTGGCGATGAAAACAAAGAACTTGAAACTTGTCGCCAAAAGTTACCAGCTGGGAACGGCCTGATTCCACCTGCGATACGTACTCCACAATGTTGTAGTCAGGGTTGATATAAGAAGCGGCTACCAGTCTGTTCCTTGCCGAACTACTTGGTACCTTCTCTGGTGCTTGCTCCTTATCCTCCTCGTCGTTTTCCGAGTCCATTTGTTTTCTGTAAAGACCGCGTTGTGAATCACTTGTGATGCCTTACAATTTTAAAACTGCCTATATATAACTTATATATATATACTGACTTCAAGACGCGCGTACATCCATGGTCCATGGAGATCCCCGTCTAAGCAGCGAGCTAATAATAAACATAACATAATGTTATCGGTCCCACGGGGACTCCCACTTTAATTTGTATGCAGCAAAACACTAAATGCGCTCTCGCGTACTCGCTTAGCCTGTAGCACATGGCATATCAATAACTTCATGCGCATTGCGGTTACTCAGCTTTTAATAAACAAACCCAATAACAATGCCAGAATGAGAGGAGTATGAAACAAATACCTGCATCTTTCCTGTCGTCGTTCAATCTCCACGAGGCTCTAGTTCAAGATGCTTTTGCCGAGGCAGGCAGCGGTGGTGGTGCTGTCAGTACAGTAGGAGGAGCCCAGACAATAGGACCGGTACCAGATCCACCCTCTAGCTCTAACACAGGCTCTAACTCTGGCCAAACCTCTGGCTTTGGGTCGGACCAATTGGCTGATAGGAAGAGAACAGCCACAAATCAGAACGAATGGGTAAAATGTTTGATCTTGGTTGAGTTTGACACTTTGATAGGTCCCGACCTAAAGTTGATCCGACCCTCGGTCAAATTCACTGAAACTCAATTCAAGACTATTTGTTTCAGTGCACTGCCTGAGACTATTCTTGAAGATCATCATAGTTCTTTGTCCAATGGGGGCGGCGAGAGCTTGCAAAATGGCCGGTTTCATTGTTTTAGGCTACCAGTTACAGACAAAGAGTCAACTTTTAGCGATAATGACAACAATCAAAAAAGCCAGGTTTTGCACGGGTACAGCTTGTTTTACCGGATGAAAAACGAGAGCGTGTTTCGAGGGTATATCCAGCAATCGCTGATTGTGCTGTCGCCGATATATGCGCCCAACCTGTTCCGAGCATGTTTGCAGACGATCCACGATGCAAACTCAGGGAGCGATATGGACGGAGCCTCGAGTAGCATCAACAGTAGCATCAAAACCAAAACAAGCCAAAATAGCCTCACCAAGCAACGGCTGCAAACGTGGCTTACTCTACTGGACTCTGCACTGGCAAACATTAGCACATGGCCTTCACTTGAGTCTGCTCACTCGCAGACTACCAAGGAAAGCCTAGAGTTCCCACTTCTGGGGTCGTGTTTCAGTTTTGACAATAGCCCCATCAACGCACCCCTCAAAGATGACAGTTGCTTGTCAGCCCCCACAAGAATGGACAGAGACTGGTCAAGCATGATCCCGCAGTGGCAAGACCTTCACATGGCCGTTGAGCGTGTTATGCTGTCAAAACCGGTGATTGTGTACTCCACGTCGCCCAGTGACTGCTCCATGGTGGTACAGAACCTGGTGGAGCTTATTAGCCCTGTACCCTCCAGCACTAAGTCTGGGGTGCTTGAGTACGCTACCATATATTGTGACCCGCCGGACGGGTGGACGCTGCTGGGGACCACCAACCCCACGCTTGTTCAGGAACTGCTCAGAGCACAGCCTGACACGCTGGTACTTGATCTTAGCATCAATAGTAGTGGCAGTACTACAGGGCCGGGAGTTTTTTTGAAAAACATTGGTAATAAGGTGCTGCCTAAAGGTGGGTTGTCATTTTTGGGGGCCGGCAGTGCAGCTAACTCAGCACGGCTCCTCAAAGTACCTGAAAGGAAACGAGAACTGTACGGGGGAGGGACTCTTTCAGTGGATGATGAGAACTTTCAAACACGGGTGTACTTTGCCACGCTGGTATCGAGGCTACTTGCACCCATCTCCATGTTTATTACCTCTTCGACTGAACTATTCACTGCTCCTTCTTCGTCTTCTTCGTCGTCGTCGTCGTCGTCGTCGTTGGTGGACTCACTGGGATCAGAGGCTCGGAGGAGAAAAGACCGGAACTTGGAGTTCAACTACGAGGGCTTTTTCCAAGACTTTCTTGTCTCTTCCTCATGGTGGCACGACTCAGATACCCTTGACCTATTTTCATCATCATCTGCTTCTTCTTCTTCTTCATTTTCGCTTGTTAGCACTATTATCAACGGCAGGACAGAAAATGGCCCAGCGAGGGGATTACTCTCAAAGGTCACTTCGAAAATATCAGTGGCAGGGATGCGAGAGTACGCCTGGTCTAGTACCGCCAGTATCAAGAGTGTCAACAGCTCAGCACCAAGCGGTAGTACCGGCTCCGGCTCCGGCTCCGGCTCTGGGACAAGCAAACAACAACAACAGAAATCAGTGGCCATGAAGCAATTCTATATGGATTTCATGCAGTCTGACAAGTTCAAGATATGGCTGGACTCCAATAATGTCAATTCTTAAGAACTAAGTGCTGGGGTGATGCTTATCTGTTGATGCTGCTGGGTGGACTCACAGTGCTATCTTGCCAAGATTAAGCCCTTTTCAAGTTTCTCGAGGAAACATGCCTTTCTGGGATCACCGTGTTGAGTATCAGTCACAGAGTCGTGTGCTCAGAATTCTGTCAGAGATCAACGCCCGGCTCAAAAGAGTGGCTCAAAAGAGTGGCTCAAAAGAGTGGCTCAAAAGAGTGTAAGGTCAAATGATGAGGTAGCTTGCGACTCACGTTCATTGACTCACGCGTGGTTCAAGGACAAAGGAGTCATGCTTCTGGCTAGATCTAGATATCAAAGCTTGAACTTTGGTTTTGTGGCCAAAAATCTTGCAGCTGGCGAACATCGAGGGGGCCATATTTGCCTCAAGACATTGATCAAGTGGACTGCGAAGATTACAAAGTCATGCCTCTGAGCTCGACGTGCTTTGCTTTGTCCGGAAGCTCACAAACATTCTGGGATAATGCCTGGCTCAACAGGCTGATTTATTTGCATGCCTCCTGTGAAAATTGTGATTGCCACACCAGTATCCTTGAACATTAGGACCCCTTGAGAACCGCAAACCGCAAGCACCCATGAGAATCGTGTTTCAGAGGGTTCGGACGACTGCTGAAAACAGCTGAATCTGTCAGAAGCCTTGAAGATCAAGTTGGGTTCCTCTCAGGACTCAAGCGAAGAGAGGAAATTTACAAAAGGCGTATAAAGTATACATTTGTCAAAGCGACTTATATGGCTATAAACAGCATCTCTCCAGACCGTGGATCGTAAGCTTCGCCAGCAAACTACATTATGCTCACTGCCACTTTTTCACCTTCTCCTGTGTGCATCATCATAAATAAATAGAACTCTAGCGTTATGAAACTCGGTTGACAACCTCCCTGCCAAGCAAGCCTCTTTTGGAACCTCCTCCTTTTTTCCCCTTCTCCGTCACAAAAACTATACAGACATCTAAGTCCTTGGGATCCCAAACCCACCGGCATTAGTCCGTATAGGCGCGTTCAAGTTCGATCTATTGACAGGCCGAGACGAGCCCATGTGTGCACCAGGCAGTACCGCATCAGCGCCCAGCCCAGTCGCTGCTCGTCCTGCCAAACCCCCATTTAGACCATTCTGCTGTGATGCTGCTGTGTTAGGCGGTGGGGCTTCCACCGACACCGATATGATCTGTTCTCCACGTAAGATCACGAGCCCCAGCGCTCGTTTGCTCTCTGGTGGTGGGTACACTTTAGGCTGAGCTTGGTCGTCGTCCCCTCCTCCGTCCATTTCATCATCATCGCCATCATTATCGCCATTTGTCGTTGCTGAAAAAGAAGACTTTGTGCCTGGAGTGCGCCGGTATTCAAGGGTATCAGCCAACACAAGGTTCATGTACTTGTCGAAAGCCAGCATTTGACCTGTCAGCTGTTTCCCGTCGACTGTTACCACGCGCAGCCTGTAGTTGACCAGGTCGGCCATCTTGGCCTTTTTCAACGACATTTCTATTCCTCCTTTTTTGAATGCGTGTTTGCAAGTCCTTAGGTCTTGAAAGCTCCAAATAGCGAATATGAAAAATCTCAGTATCAAAGCTTAGTAGGTACGTAACACAGCACGTTAAACACTAACTGTAGGGGCTAGCAGTCTAGCACTCTGTAAAAATCTCACAGCGAAGCCCGCCATTGTAAGAAATCCTGCTATTACCGATCGATTCACATAAACCGCGTAAATTTCAAGAGGCGGGCGTAGCTCAGCCTAGGCTCCAAGGCACCTCTCTGCTATTCCCCCATAAATGCCATATTGCTCTTGTAATTTATACACACACTGAAACTTGACAAAGTAACAACGACGACAACCCCATTGTCAATTGCTCCAAGCAGAAAAGTCAAAAGCAGACAACAAACAGAAAATGACGGAAGAAGATTCACTCAAGCGAAAGGCCGAGGAGGAGGTCATTGCTGGTGACGATGTCACTTCGAAAAAGCTAAAGGACGACGTCCCCGCTGAGAAGGAAGACATCCCTGCTCCCTCTACTGAGGCCGCCGCAGCTGCTAACTCTGCTGCTCCTGAAGAGACTGAGAAGCCTGCCGAGGAGCTTGAAAAGCCCAAAGAAGAAGAGGCTCCAGCTGCGCCTAAGAAGGATAAGGGCAAGAAGAAGGTCTCCAAGAAGTACGATGACGTCCCCTCTGAAGATGAGGACGCGGCCGGTGAGGATGAAGATGATGAGGATGACGAAGATGAGGACGATGAAGACGATGATGACCTCGGAGACGAGGAAGACGAGGAAGACGATCTGTCTGAAATTGATGTTGCCAATATCCTTCCAGCAGGTGGTCGCCGAACGCGGGGGAAGGTTGTCGACTACAAAAAAGCCCTTGAGGAGCTTGAGGAGGAAGAACGAAAAGCTAGGGAAGCCAGCGGAGCTGCTGCCCAAGAAAACAACGATGACGAGGAGGACTACGAGGGCAAGGAGGCCAAGTAAAACTAAAAGTCAGATCAATCAAGTGTATAACAAAAAAAAACAAATAATGCCATTTAAACCTATTTCATTATATAGAAATCTGACAGCAGCCTCGTGGAATGAAGTAGTAAAACCTCTGGAAGTAAAGAAAAAGCCGCCATGTTGAAAAAACAATCACTAAATCACCCATGCCAAAAACAAAAAAATCAACAGCACGAGCTCTTGGAAGACTTGCCATCGTCAGGCTGAGGAGTGAAACTAATAGTCTGACCCTGAGCAGGCTTTGATTGCTGGAAATCAGCCTGGAGGTTGTGATCCGAGTACAATCTAAAGATCTCTGTGAGGATATTTTGGAACGCGAGCTCAACGTTGGTGGCATCCAAAGCGGAAGTTTCAATAAATAAAAGCCCCTTCTCCTGGGCGTACGCTTTCGCCTCATCCGTGGGGATGGCCCTCAAGTGCTTCAAGTCGCACTTGTTGCCCACCAACATGATCACAATCTGTGAGTCCGCGTGTTCGCGTAACTCATCAAGCCATCTAGTAACGTTCTCATAGGTTTCTTGTTTAGAGATGTCGTACATCAGCAACGCGCCCACAGCTCCTCGGTAGTATGCGCTAGTAATAGCTCGGTACCGCTCCTGACCCGCCGTGTCCCATATCTGAGCCTTGATGGTCTTGCCATCCACATCAACCGTCCTGGTAGCAAACTCAACGCCAATGGTCGATTTCGAATCTAGGTTGAACTCATTCCTGGTGAACCGGCCAAGAATGTTTGATTTACCAACGCCAGAGTCGCCAATCAGCACCACCTTGAACAAAAAGTCGTAATCGTCAGCCATGATTTCTCGAGGGGTATCTGTTAAAGAAAAGAAGATATTATCTCGAGTTCAACGTTGTCGTTGTAATTTTAATGCGTTAACGTGTGCTTTGGGATTAGGTTAAATCGTCTCTGAGACTCGGCCCTTGGTTAAAGGGTGTGTTCGTGTGCCACAAACGTTGCCTAGGTTTTCGCTGGTGTCAAATTGCCGTGTCACTGACACTAAATTTGATCGAAGACCTGATCCCCGGTCTGACATAATCAGAAATATCAGAAAAACGCGTCTCATAATCTCTTTTAAGAATTCAACCCTCTTCCACCACACTTCTTCGCCACACCAGCAATGTCAGAAGGGTACGCGATTGATAACTTGGTGTTCCGCAAGAGGGTCCATCAGCTGCAGCGGTCGCTGGGGTCGGTGGACTCCGTGCTTGTGATCACGGGCAAGACCAGCGACGAGAACCCGTACACGAAGTCGGCAGCAATCCATACGTGGCTGCTGGGGTACGAGTTTCCTTCAACCGCGCTGGCGATTCTCAAGGAGAAGACGGTGTTTGTCACTAGCGCCGGGAAAGCCAAGTACCTTGAGCCTCTCAAGTCCAAGGACGTGATCATCCTTGAGCGAACCAAGGATGCTGAGCATAATCAGCAACAGTTCAAGGTGCTGCTTGAGATGATTGTTGAGAACGGCAAGGATAAAGTTGGGATTATTGAAAAGGATAAACCTGAGGGCTCGTTTGTTACTGAGTGGAATGATGCCTTGAATGAGTTTGAGCCTAAGTACACCACAGTCGATGTTGCTGGGCTAGTCTCTAACATCCTTGAGGTTAAGGATGAAGAAGAGCTGCGAGCTATTCGGACGGCATCCAAGGCTAGCATGGGGCTCATGACGCAATATTTTGTCGATGAAATGGCCACTATTATAGATGACGAGCAGCGGATCAGTCATGAGAAGCTGTCTGCCAAGGTCGAGAACAAGATTGATGATGAGAAGCTGTTTAAGTCGATGAAGCTTAGCAGTGACTTTGACCCCACCCAGCTGGACTGGTGCTACCCGCCCATTATTCAATCTGGTGGCAAATTTGATCTGAGACCATCTGCCGCTAGCGATGAGTCACGGCTCACTGCTGGTGTCATTTACTGCTCGTTGGGGCTCAGGTACAAGTCGTACTGCTCCAACATAGGCAGGACCTTCTTGATCGACCCTACAAAAGAGCAAGAGCAAGTGTACAATTTTGCAGTTTTGCTTCAAAAGAGGTTGCTGGGGATGATCAAGGATGGCGTGGCCGCTAATAAGATTTACAATGGTGCAATGGAATTTATCCAAAAGGAGAACCCTAAGCTTGCTGATAAGTTTATTAAAAACGTTGGATGGGGGATTGGAATCGAGTTCAAGGACTCGCAAATGATTCTGAATGGCAAAAATGAAACCCCGCTCAAGGATGGCATGACCTTGAACTTGATGGTCGGGTTCAACAATGTGCGTGAGTCCACCACCGGCAAGACCTACTCTGTGGGTCTCATTGATACCATCAGAGTGACCGACGACTCTCCCATTGTGTTCACAGATTCTCCCAAAACTAGAAGTGATGTTTCTTTCTACTTCCAGCAGAACAAGAACGAGGATGGCGGTACCCCTGTCAAGTCTGAAAAGTCCAAGAAGTCGTCCGCTGCTGAGTCCGGTAATTCAGCTGCGGCGCTCGCTGATCGCGCTAGAAGACGCGAGCCTCGAAGCAATACTGAGACCGAGAACAGCGAGAAGAAGCGCCAACTTCACCAACAGGAACTACACGACAGAATCCAAAAAGTTGGGCTTGAGAAATTCTCTGAAAATGATTCCGGGCTGGATGATGGCAACAAGCAGGTTTTCAAAAAGTTTGAGTCCTACAAGCGGGATGTACAAATCCCCAGTTTTGTCAAGGATTTGAAAATCCATGTTGATATCAAAGCGCAAACTATCTTGCTACCAATCAATGGAAGACCGGTCCCGTTCCATATTAACAGCTACAAGAATGGGTCCAAGAACGAAGAGGGCGACTACGTGTACCTACGACTGAACTTCCATTCCCCGGGAAGTGGCAGTGGCAAAAAGGAGGAGATGCCATTTGAAGACTCCAACGCGCAGTTCCTCAAATCTGTAACGTACCGAAGCCGTGACGTTGATCACATGAACGACGTGTTCAAGAAAATCAGCGACCTGAAAAAGGAGTCTGTCAAGAGAGAGGCCGAGAAGAAGGAGATGGAGGATGTTATTGAACAAGAAAAGCTTGTGCTTGTGCGCAATAAGCGGCCTCTCAGACTTGACAGTGTTTTTGTCCGTCCCGGACCAGATAGCAAGCGTATCCCCGGATACTTGGAGATCCACGAGAACGGATTACGGTACCAGTCGCCAGTCTCTAGTGAGCAGAGGATCGACGTTTTGTTCAGCAACGTTTCCAACCTGTTCTTCCAGCCCTGTGAACAAGAGTTGATTGTTGTTATCCACTGCCACCTGAAGAGCCCCATCTTGGTGGGCAAGAAGAAAACTCAGGATGTCCAGTTCTACCGTGAAGCCAGCGAGATGGCTGCCGATGAGACTGGTGGTAACAGGAAACGACGAAGATACAGGTACGGCGACGAAGATGAGTTGGAGCAAGAGCAAGAAGAGCGAAGACGCCGAGTCGCACTCAATAAGGAGTTCAAGGCGTTTGCTGACAAGATTGAAGATGCTTCTAGAGGCAAGTTGCAGGTCGATATTCCATTCCGAGAGCTTGGGTTTTACGGAGTGCCATTCCGGTCAAATGTTTTTCTGCAGCCCACCACTGATTGTTTGATCCAGCTAATTGATCCCCCATTTTTGGTGATCAACTTGGCCGATGTTGAAATTGCTCATTTGGAAAGAGTTCAATTTGGATTGAAACAGTTTGATTTGGTTTTTGTGTACAAGGATTACACTAAGCCCGTGACTCATATCAACTCTATCCCCGTCGAAGCCTTAGAACCTATCAAGGACTGGCTCAACGAGATGGATATCCCTTACTACGAGGGCCCAGTCAACTTGGTGTGGGCCACCATCATGAAGACAGTGGTGACTGATCCACATGAGTTCTTCAAGACCGGTGGATGGAGTTTCTTGAGCACCGAGTCTGACGATGAAGGTAGCGACGGTGAGATTGAGGAGGAGAGTGAGTTTGAAGTTAGTGATGATAACCCAAGCGATGAGAGTGCAGGTTATTCTGAAGAGGAAGATGATGAGGATGCCTATAGTGACGAGGGAAGTAGCGAGGGAGGCGAGGAGGATGAAGAGGCAGACGAGTCTGACTACGAGTAGGTTTTTTTTATCTTAATCTTTGCTAAGTGTCATGTTTATATAAAAATGAGTGTTTGAAGAAGCAGGTAAGCATTCTTATGCCAGAGTATGGCCCTAGTTTGAATAGAGACTCCATGGTATTGCTGCTTTTTCCTGTCACTATAGTCAAGCCTTGTCGGGCCAAGATGATCTTGGTTAGACTGCGTACCGTCATGCGACTTTTCTGAGCGGGGGCTGTTCAGGGTCGCATTAACGGCCGGAGTCAGGGCAAGGTTCACGTGAGCGCGCCTCTCTTTCACGTGCACCGCTAATGATGGTCGTAGAGTCTATAACGTGGGCGGCGACTGGCATGTGACTACTTTGTTCTTTTTCGAATTTGCCGCGCTAGCGCTCTCCGCGACGTTTCAATTTGAGAAAGAGGAGCCTATGCCAAACAATAGCGCCGATCTAAAGACTGCACTCGTACTCGTGATTCACACAAGTTCTTGTCTTTGCTGCAGGTTCCATTGTAACGACTGAACTCTGAGATACGATCTGAGGCCTGGCTGATGGTCAGCTAAGGACGAATGCTTGCTAACTTGTGACTACAGGGCTGTATTGAGCGGCCATGCTCAAGTATGATCAATAACCAGTTAGGACTAGTAAGAGAGTATATAACCATGCATTCTACTATCAAGGACTTAGCTAAGTTGCTAAAAATTCACAGTATAACGTTATTCAGTAGGCTTCAAGCCGGAGCTTGAGCCGATTCTCTGCAGGCAGGCCAACCGTAACGAGCACCCCGTAACAGTTGATGGTATCGCGGTCGCCAAATACGCCCTGATCGCGGAAGGCTACTGCAACGCCTTTCAGCTTGATTTTGCGAGCAGCAGGTTGCAGCAGAGGAAGCTCGGGACGGATCATTAGAACTTGCATGAGTCGACTTCGGACCGCGAACAGCGCCCGTTTCGAGCCGTCTGCCAAGTGCAAGGACTCACCTCGATTTGAGGACTTCAGTGGGAGCTGAAAAGCCAGGAGTGTCCCGACAGTCGGCAAGTTGGTGACATAAGCATGCAACGGTATTTTACAGGGTAATCCCGACCGACTCGAATTATGCCTGCAGCACAGTTATGCGGCACTGATTAACAGAGGTTAGAGGAGATTTGTAAACTTCATTGGGTCATCCGGCTGCGAGTCTGCTATGGGACCCGAAGAAAACAAACTCAGTTCAATACTAAACATGGCCAGAACTTGCCCAAAGCTCATTTAGAGCTTCATTTGTCTTGGTCATTCTGTTAGCTATTAAGGTTTTCTCGCTGACATTAGCAGAGTTGCGCCGTCATCTCTGCTTTCCTCATTCCTCGTAGCCATGCTCATACCAAACCTTAAAAGTTACAATTCTCCATCGCTAGTTATGCTGTTATGCACTCAGGACTAACGGGCTCGACTCAATTTTGGGCAGGAGTAGGCAGCCGAGCGGCGGCAAAGAGTAATTGAGTCGTTGCTGGACCCACTCTGACAGCCTCAGCCGCTCACTACGACATGAGATAAGAGCGGCAAGGCGCCAAGCTCCGCGGAGTAAAGGGCCCAACTCGGGCCAAGAAGAAAGGGGCCATACAATCGGCGAATAAGTTAAAGAACTTGTGCAACGGATAAAATATACTGGTAGGGGCTTGTTATTCCTTATTGTTAGCAAAGTTGTCTACCAGAGAAACCCTAAGGAAATTTGGATAGGCAGCTGCTATCCAGGAGCCAGATCTCGCTCATGCAAGCGCTTTCGGCAGGTGTCTGCAGCCCGCACATGCTGCAGCCTCGAGGACTAGCTGGCAAACCAGTTAAAAGAAAACAGTGTCAATTCTGGCAGGAGCCCGGCGCAACGGTCACACCGCGCCGGCCCGCACTCTCGGCTAGGCTCTCACTAACTGTTAGCCAAAGCCAGTATCTTCCACGTGGAACTTGTTCGAACTTATTGCCGCCAATCTAACTAGAGATTGGCACTGGCTTCTCAGCTCGTAGCTACTGCTGTTGGTGAGGCCACCGACACACAGAGTAAAAACTACGCTTAGTTACATCGAATCTCGATTAGCGCGGCCCAGGCTGTAGCCTCACGTAATTAGGTCCAGCCCGTGCCACGTTACTGCCAGTCTGCCACCCGCCTACGATTCTACTGGCAAACTCGCTAAGAACCAGCAAGGCCTAAGATTTAAAGTCCCCGCTATCAACAGCCTCTCAAGGTTATAAACTCCCAGCTTCCTTCGACCACGACCCACACAATTCCCCAATATTGCCCCGAGAAAACAACGACTTCGTAAGGTCAGCGTGACGAGTATCTCAGTGACATTTCAGAAGCTTCACTTAAGAGAAAAGGCGGGCACAATTCATTCAGCTTCCTCTGCTCAATTCACCACTTGCAGCGGAAGTTTGGCCTATTTACTTTTTGCCGATTCGACATCAGCCGAGGAGCAGGGACTTTTGCTTCAGCACTTCAGCGCACAAAGTACCTTCCTAGTCACTTCTATCTCTTTTGAGAATTTTGGCATTGAAAGGTCGCAGCTGTTGAAAAAAGACTGATAGTGGATTGTCTTTCGTTGCGTTATCATCATCATCACGAGTATCACCGGTTCCGTCCCGAGGGCATAATCTAACTATTTATCAGCAACACACTCATTTTTTTCGATTTCCTTTTCTTCTTTCCAAGATCAATTTTCTGTGAGTGACCAAAGCCCCCGACCGGAAGCCCTTCTTTTTTTTTTTTTTGTGTACGGATAAGGAGAGCTTCGGAGGGTTAGGAAGAAAAACAAAAATATTACTTCGAACACCTTTGCAACATCTACAAGTCGGTTTATGTGGAGCATTTCAAGTGGAGTTGGCTTTATCTGGAGGATCTACTGTTAAAAGAGAGAGGAACCCCGATAAATAAAAATTTTCACACCGACTCACTCTGTGAATTAGGAACACCACACAACAATATTTCCTTCTTTTGGGCCCTTTTGGACAACAACAAACTTTTTTATTTATCACCGGTTGACTGCCGAGTTTCTTGTGTCTCCTCGGGTTCTTTTTAGCTAAAGAGTCTGGAGCAGGGTTACTTGGTGTTAGGGAAAGGTTCAGATCGCTTGGCTCAGCTATATTGTTCCGGGGCAAAAACTGCTTGAAAGTTTTTGCTTTTGCTTGAAAAGCTTGCCTCGCTCCCTTTTTCCGGGCTATATTTATTCGATATTTATTGATTCTTCTTTGGTCGCTTGGATTTGATCAGGGTTTGGCGAAGGATTACAAAAAAAAACAAACAAACAAAAAGGTCATTTTTGCATCTGCAGCATCTTCTTCGGCGGAATCAGAAAACAAAATTCTTGCAGCATAGGATCATAAAAGAGTTGGAAGAGCTTTGTTGAGCGGTACTCGTGAAAAAAAGGATTGGACAAAAACATTGTACACCATCGTCTTTTCTGACTCGACGTTGATATTGACAAGATCGACTCTCGTGGGCGTGTGAGAAAGCTTGCTAATTGGACAACTTGAACCATGGCAGCCACTTCTCCACCATATGCATCATCGTCATCTGGCTCAGCAGCGGCGGATTTCAACTACCAACCTTTATCTGATCTTTGGAACGGCGGCAATGGGCATGGGCATGGGCATGGGCAACAGCCGCCTTTAGCCGGTTCTCATCACCGAAACTCTATTGCAACCACGGGCACTAGTTTGCCTGGAAACGGAGGATCTTCTGCTGTTGGTGGTGGGCCCAGTGGAGGACCCGGGTTCCTTCACGGTGCCGGGCAGTTTGCCGGGCACGGGCACGGGCACGGGCATGGCCATGGGCATGGGCACTTTGCTAGCGGAGTGCCGCAACAATTCGCTCCAGGGCAAGGACAGGCTGGCCAGAGTGCGCAGGCCCCCGGTGCTCAGGGTCCGATGTTTGGTAATGGATCTGCACCAGGTTCTTCCTTGTATGGCCACTTTTACCAGTCCAAGCACTTCCCTTCTTCACTGAAGGCTGGCAGTGCTGCTGGTGGTAGTGCCATTCCTGCTCCTTCTGCTTCAAATGGCAGTGCTGCCGGCGGTGCGGATATTTTGAAACCGCCTCCTGCTACTTCGTACTCCATCCCCTCTTCGCCATCCTCGATCTCGTTGGGTGGCTATGCCTCGTCGTCTTCTCCTGTCTCAGGAGTGGCCGCGGCTCCTGGGGCTGGTGTTTTGCCTAGACTCGCGTCCAACAGCTCATCTTTGCCAATGAGTGCATCTTCCCCTAGTTTGGCGGGTGGTTCCAATGGGACCGTGACCCCGACTTTGTCCAGGTCTTCCACCTCTTCTTTCTTTGGTTCTACAGCTGGACCATCTGGATCAATTGCGGCTAGTGGAGGTAATGGCGACTCGGCGGTAAATGGTGGTGGCGGCGGTGCAGGTAAGGATATCTGGGGTAATTCCGGTGTCAAGTCTGTGTCGCCACCCACCTCTGCTGCTACTCCCCTTGTTGCTGTTCCCGGTACTGCTCCCGGTGCAGGTGGTAACCCATCCGTGTATTACCGTCAGCACAGAGCTGCCTCAGTCGCGCCGATTATGTTTGACAATGGGCCATCCGCTGGTGCTCCGGGTGCTCCTGGCGCCGGTTTTGATTTGAACTCTCCGCTTACCCCCGTTGCCACTGGTGGAAACGGCGAGCATGGGTTTGGTCCTCAGGGCGGCCCTGTTGCTGATGTTGCCAGCCCTCCTGGGTTCTCCTTTGCGGCTGCTTACCGACCGGGGTCTCATCATCAGCATGCTCATGTTCCCCATTCTCATGCTCCTGCGCACCCCCATCAGATGCCCCTTGCTCAGCATCATGCTCACCAGCATCAGCATCAGCATCAGCATCAGCATCAGCAGCCTCAGCAGCATCAGCAGCATCAGCAGCATCATCATCATCAACACCACCAGCACCAACAGCCTCAGCTGTCTAGCGCTGCGACAAGTGCTCCCATTGCTATTGCCGGCCATGCCTCTTCTGTGGGTGGTGGCAACGGTGCCGTTGGGCCTGTTAGTGGGTCGTTCCTCGACTCTATTGTGCGTCATCCAGGTGGGTCCCCTCCACTGGTTGGTGCCATGAACCAGGCTGTTGCTACTGGAAGCGGCGTGTCTAGAATGGTGGGCGCAATCTCGCCTCCTCTTGGTGGTGGTAGCTCTTTGCTTGCTGGCGCTGGTGGATCTTCTGTGTTGAACGGCGGGCACCCTGTGGGAGGCGGTCGTTCAAGGGTCGGCCCCTTGAGTGTGTCTCCGCCCGGGTCACAGTTTGCTAAGAAGCCTTCCACGGCTACAGTTGCAATCCCGCCTGTCTCTTTGTCGTCGGCCTCTCCACCTCCTAGTGCCATTGGTACTTCTGTTGAGGGGTCGCCGACTTTGGGCGGGACTGTTGGTAAGTTGCAGCAACAACAACAGCAGCAACAACAACAGCAGCAACAGCAACAGCAACAGCAACAGCAACAGCAACAGCAGCAGCAACAGCAGCAGCAGCAGCAGCAGCAGCAGCAGCAGCAGCAGCAGCAGCAGCAACAGCAGCAGCAACAGCAGCAACAGCAAAAGAAGGTTAAGGTCACTACCAATACTGAACTCTACAAGACCGAGCTTTGTGCGTCATTTATGAACTCTGGTGGTAACTGCCCCTACGGGGAGAAGTGTCAATTTGCACACGGCGAGAAGGAGCTCAAGAGGGTTGAGAGACCGCCCAAGTGGAGATCGAAGCCTTGCCAGAACTGGATCAAGAACGGTACGTGCAGTTACAATGACCGGTGCTGTTTTAGACACGATATCAATGTTTTGCCCCCCGCCGCCCAAGCTCAAGCTCAAGCTCAAGCTAATGCCAATGCTCAAGCTCGGGCCCAGGCCCAGGCTCAAGCGAACGCAGCAGCGGCAGCAGCGGCGGCAGCCGCCTCTTCACAGGGAGCAGCTGCTACCATGTCTACTGGAGCGGGTCCTGGCAATGCTGGCTCAATTGGGCCTATCGGCAACGGGACCTCCCACGGGGCGATTGGCATTACCACTCGGGGTTCTTAAAAGAGCCTGAGATTTTATCATTATTTGCGGGAAATCTGGAGTATTTCATCATGATGACGACAATGACAGCAACGACAAACAAAAAAAAAAAAAAAAAACAAAAAACAACCAGCTTTGTATATTACCGCCTTTTAGGGGTTGCCACCCTTTTCACAAGACAACACTGAGGGGCCAAAACCGAACAATGGATCCTTATTGAGGAAGCCTATTGATCAACTCCAACCAAAAAAATTCAAGCTCCGCTTTTCTCTCATTTTGTTTCTGGAAGAAAAGGAGGTTGAGAAAAGCTGTTTTCACCCCTTTTAATGATTGAAAAGAAGATATGGACGAACTTATATTTATGTATTTATTCTATTTATTGTCCATAATGCCATTATATTATTATATTTGTATTTGCAATTTTTGATATCTGCCTTGAGCTCTTGTTGATTCATGAAGTCCACAGTTGGGAGCCAGTCTTGAGAGAAGAATGGAAAGCAGAATGCAATCAGGATCGTTGCACCAACGAAGCATTTCGAACCAAAAGCTCGACTCAAAGATGCCGATGGTGTCACAACTGTACTTGAGGAGATAATCAAGATAGAACCCATCTTGTATTGAATTACAGCGTTAGGCTAGCAACAAGCTATCATAATAGACGCATCCAAATCAAAAAAAAAAAAAAAAAAAAAGAAAAAAAAATGCTGGAAACCCGGACAGTTGGTATATACAAAATAGCACCCCAATAGGCGAGCCCACTCTAGAATACTTGCTTCTGGCTTTGTACACCGTCTCAAGCGATGAGGCAACAGGATTGCAGAGATGAAACACGAAGAGATAACACTAGGATAGATCAACTTGGAGACAATCTCAGATATGTCAAAAGCGGTGTAAATGGGTGGTGTGATGGCCACCGCTATCCACATCCCCCAAGAAATAACCTGAGTACAAGACATATGCCAAGCGAACAGGTTTTCCTCGAGAATTCCAAAATGGTTGATAACTTATCCTATCATCATTGATTGTAATAGTTGATAAGGAAAAAAAAAAAAGAGAAAGGAAAGCTGAAATTTCACTGGTGCTTGATTTAACTGAGTAACCTACGCGGTACTACTCCAGGCACTGTTACCGATCTGCAGTTTTGGTTGTGAAAAATTGCTGGATCGAGTCTCTCACGTCATTGTGACTCGACACTGTGAGAATCGACCTCCGAGATCTGGCTCAGTCAAAACCTTTTGAGTGAAATCAAGAAATTTCAAGCCGAAATAGCATACCTGTATCTGTAGCGTCTGACTGGACGCCGCCAAGCAAGTACTGCTTTGAGGAGATAGAGGTGAATTGTAAGTATATCCGACATTCAACTTGGGAGCTAAGCCTAACAGTCCAGTGACATGTCAACGGGACATGATGAAATTTTCAGTCCCTCTCCTCAGACTCGGATAGATTACTTGGCCGAGCTGAGGAGCAAGCTCACCGCTGAGGAATGCGACAGGGAGCTGTGTACCCTCTTGTTTTCAGCATACTCGTACTGCCAGGACAATGCATCGAGGGTAGCCTTGGGTGAAACATTGGCCCGGTGCGTACAGCTTTCACCAGATTGCTATGCGACAATCAGTGGGTTGGTATGGGACATGGCTGGGTCAAATAAGGTAGTACCAGAGACGGATATAATGACATTGCTCGAGTGGGCCAATCTGTTGTTGGTCACAGTGAAAACGAAACTTGAACCTCAGAGTGACCTCACGTTGATCAAGAGCCAATCTAGTCTGCTGTTGAAGCTGCTTTTAGCGTCAGGCGATACCCAAAAGACATCCAAGCACCACGAAAGGTTGGTCAAGTCGGCAGTGAGGAATACCAGGACTGCTTTGGCTAACTTGAATGATCCAGAGGGATTTTTGCAGATTTTGCTTTCGAAGGACATTACAGGCTCCCTGGCTCTGGGGGCCCTGGCTGTTGCGTGCCAATTTGCCGGAGCTTGCATAGACAAGCTGGTAGAGCTCCCTCAAGGTCAGGAGTGGGTCCACGCCAACTTGCCTGCTATATACCAACTGTACATCTCCCAAGTTCTTGGTAGCAAGTCGCCGCTCACTGCCGAGTACGTTGAGGCCCTGGCTCCACTATTCAATGACTACACGACAGCTGCAGACTTTGACAACACGTTGCAACCGGCACTACAAAAGACTTTGCTAAGGGCACCGGAAACTGTGCTCTTACACATAATCCCGGGACTACTGTCAAACTTATCGCCGCTGGTCGACATGGGTCAGCTGAACAACTCCACAAAGCTGTTTGACTCGTTGGTCAACCTGCTCTCATCATCAAATGCCACTATCAGGAAAGCATCGCTGAAGGCTTGCCAAGTGTTTAGCAACCACCTGTACTCCAATTACGAGAAATCTGGGACAAAGATCATAAATACCCTCAAGACGTGCAGGGACGCTGAACAGCGACAGGCTCTGGTGTCGTTGCTCACGGGACTCCGTGGTAAGCTTGCGGAGCATGAAGATTTGGGATCTGCCCTGATGGCGATTGTTGCCAAGGAGGTTAATGAGCAAGCACTGAGAGCTGAGGTCAAGGCTTCATTCCTGCATTTTGCAAAATCTAAAGCTTTCAAGGACGGTTGCGTCAAGGGTGTACAAGATAAACGGCTAAATCTACGGAAAGTCTGGTACGAGGAACTGGCACTCTATAGTGATGAGATCGAGTTCATTCAGGAGCTGAATTCTAGCTTGAGCAGTGGATTTGAAGAAAGTATCACGAAGAACCTGAACCTGAGCGTGCAGAACAAGGTTGTGGCTATCGGGTTTGCATATGTGGTTTTGGCCAAGAAGTACGGTTGGGATATCAACTTGGAGTTTTTGGATTCCCCCAGAGTTTACACAAAGCTATCGCTCCCTGACGAGTTCCAGTTCCTAATACTTGCATTATCAGCTGCCGAAACATCTCAAGTGGCTGATGCATGGATTTACTTGTGCACACACGAGGACATTGAGGTCCGTCGCGACTCTCTCAAAGCATTCGAGAAATTGAACCTCAAAGACGAAAGCACAGTGGACGCAGTGGCTACAAAGCTGGAGGAAGCTGCTGCAACTCAAGAAGAACATAGAGACTACTCAGCTATAATTGGCTCTCTGGCTAAAGCATCACCGAGCGAGCACACTCTGGCTAGGCTGCTTGTAATGTGCCACTTACCTGGAGTTCGGCTTAAAAATGGATGGATTGGGCTTTGTCTTCGCAACGAGCGCGATCCAGCAGGCCTGGTCAACAACAATTACAAAGACCTGGTGGACTACATCAGCCGGCCCTACACAACCGACAAGTTTTACCGAGCTTGCGGTGCTTCATTGGCAACTCTGGCGTTCATTGATCCCAAAATCAGCGAGGTCGCTGTACAGCTACTAAACGAGTGCTTCCCAGAAACCGTATCTTACCGTGACTGGGTTATTTTCACAACCGCACCGGGTGAGCTTGCCGTTTTCGAGGACGGACCGGAAAAGCGGAAAGTGGTCATTGCTGAGAACAAGAACTCGAAGGACTACGAGACCAAGAAATGGGAGGAATCAGTGAAGAAGAACATTGCCGCCAAGAAGAGCAGCAAGCCTGCCAATGCTAAAGCTAAAAAGACCCTTTCAAAAGAAGAGCAGGAAGAGCTCGAGCAGCAGAGCGTGATCAGAGCAAAAGTGGAGGCCCTGCAGTCATGGTATCGAAAGGGCCTACTAATAATCGAGGCACTGGCTGCTCAAAAAGTGGATAATGGCTGTGAGAATTGGTTCCCCGTCGCTGTCAGCAAAGTATCGGCCATGTTCAGCAAAGACGACCAGATCAAGTCAGCTACTGTGGCTGGTGAGCGGCTGGTTGGGGATACCTGGCTTAACCTGAGCAACAGGGTGTCACCGAGATTCGAGCCTGCTGTGCAAAGGGCACTAGGGCTTGCTATTCTTAGAAACTACTGCAGCCCGCAGCAGCTGGAAGCTATGGTCGATGAAGAGCTTCTCAAAGAGCCTCTTGAAGACTTGACCTTGCGTGTGCTATACAGAATCAAGTTTCTTTCGGATCAGCAGTCTCTCGACTCAGTTTCTCTAACTTACTTCTTGCCCCTGCTTCTCAAGGTTATCGGCACTGTGGCCAATCTTGATGAAGAGGTTGTGCTGGTGCTTGACATTTTAAGCAACCACTCTCAGCAACTGGCCCAGGTATCCACAGAGGTCCGCGAGAATATTTTGAATGATCTCATATCGCTGATGCTTGAGCACCCCAACCACGCCAAGATTGCCAGCGAGTGCCTCATCAGCTTGATTGTCGATATCGCCGCTGTCATCACTGATAATGAGATCAACATCATTCTTAGACGAGGTGTGCTCTCCAACGACGCGCTGGTTAAGACCACCTCGCTCCAAGTGCTGGACTCAGAGATTGACTTGTCAGGTTACAAAACTGAGACCCTGGGCCACTGCTGCAAGGAAGTATGGATCCAGAGGTTTGATACCAACGAAACGTGCAACCGGCTGGCGGATGACATCTTCAGGGAGAACGGGTTCGAGCTCGCTAATAACGACCTTGCTCTGGAGCTTATAGGTATGCTGGGCGACAAGTCCGAGCACTTGAGAAAAACAATTGCCCGAGCTGTATCATTTGCCACATTGGAAGCTGGTGACCGATTTGAAGCCGTGCTTGCTTCTCTCATTGAGTTGTTCGAGGAGAAATCCAAACCGCCTGTTCAAGTTTACGACAAGTTTGGTATTTTGGTGAAAACGATCGACCAAGATGACTCGTGGCAGTACCGTGATGGAGTTGCATCGGCATTCAAAGAGCTTGCTGCACAGTTCGACTCCGAAAGCACGCTCAAACTCTTTGAGGTCTTGGTGTCCAACGAGCAAAATACCGGGCTTGGAGATGAGAACAAAGTGGTGGCGAGCAGTATCCAGCAGGCCGGTATTGCCATCATCCGTGAGAAAGGTATGGAGGCTATTGAAAAGCTGATCCCCATTTTTGAGAACTACTTGGGCTCTGCCAACAGCAACGACCAGAAATCAGAGGCTGTCATTGTCCTGTACGGTGCGCTTGCCCAGCATTTGTCGGCACAGGACCCTCGTTTGTTTAGGATCGTCGACCGTCTTCTTGCTACTTTTGACGTCCCCTCTGAGGATGTTCAGTATGCAATCTCACAGTGCCTGCCTGCGCTTAAACCTCAGTTTAGTGAGTCTACCAACAAGCTCGGCGAGTATTTCGAGATGCTGCTTGCCAAGCTCTCCGATAACACGCAGTCGTTAGCTGTACGAAGAGGAGCTGCTTACGGTATTTCGGGGCTGGTCAAAAGCGCCGGCGTCTCGTCATTGACCGACTACGATATTCTGAGAAGGCTGTATGATATGATGGAAGACAAGCGTGACCCCGTGCACCGTGAGAGCGCCCAGTTTGCATTTGAGTGTTTGTCACTCAACTTGAAAAAGTTCTTTGAGCCTTACGCTTTGGACCTGATCCCTATGGTTCTGGCGGGGCTGGGAGACGGCAGCGCAGAAGTCAGAGCAGCCACTAATTACACTGCCCGTGAGTTCATGAAGAATACAAGTGGGTTTGGTGTCAAGAGACTTATCCCTGTAACGCTGGACAACCTTGACCAGACATCGTGGCGTGCCAAGAAGGGTGCCGTCGAGCTTCTGGGAGCTATGGCCTACTTGGACCCGCACCAGCTCAGCACCTCGCTCTCCACTATTGTGCCGGAAATTGTGGGTGTCTT
This sequence comes from Groenewaldozyma sp. yHMH443, assembly GCA_030580275.1. Lineage (NCBI taxonomy): Eukaryota > Fungi > Ascomycota > Dipodascomycetes > Dipodascales > Trichomonascaceae > Groenewaldozyma > Groenewaldozyma sp. yHMH443. The sequence goes on from JAKTSO010000089.1 coordinate 37,411, forward strand.
GAATGATTCCCACAAGGAGGTACGCGTAGCTGCCAACCAGGCTCTGGCCCGGTTTGGTGAGGTTATCAAGAATCCTGAGATTTCGAAGCTTGTGCCCTTGTTGATCAAGGCTATCGGAGATCCACCCAAGTATACATCAGATGCTCTTTCGCAGCTGCTGCGCACCAAGTTTGTGCACTACATCGATGGGCCTTCCCTGGCGCTGTTGGTGCACGTGTTGGAGCGTGGGCTCAAGGACCGTTCTGCTGAGGTCAAGAGGATGGCTTGCCAGATTGTCGGTAACATGGCTATTCTGACCGACTCCAACGACCTGATCCCTTACTTGCCTTCAATGATCACCGAGCTGCAAGTGGCAATGGTCGACCCTGTCCCCGCTACGCGAGCAACTGCCTCAAAGGCTCTGGGTTCTTTAGTTGAGAAGCTGGGTGAGGATAGGTTCCCCAACTTGATCCCATCTTTGATGGAGACGCTCAAGGACGAGCAGCGTACAGGAGATCGACTGGGATCGGCACAGGCTTTGAGTGAAGTTATCTACGGGCTGGGTCTCACCAAGCTGGACGAGCTGCTGCCAGAGATTCTGGACAGCTGCGTCTCGCCCAAACCTTGGGTTCGACAGGGTTATATGCCGCTATTACTGTACTTGCCCGCTGTATTCGGGTCGACGCTGGGGCCGTACTTGTCTCAGCTTATTCCTGTTATCTTGAGTGGGCTTGCTGATACTGTGGAGGATGTTCGTGAAATTGCCCTCAAGACCGGTCGTAGGATCGTCAAGAACTACGCATCTCGGTCGGTCGACTTGCTTTTGCCTGAACTCGAGAAGGGTCTCACTGATGATAACTACAGGATTAGGTTCTCCTCAGTGGAGCTGGTGGGAGATTTGTTGTTCCAGGTTACCGGTATCACGAATACCGGAGCGGGCGGCGAAGAAGAGGACAATGCTCCTACTGGCGGAGTTGGCAAGATGCTTATCGAGGCTCTTGGTTTGGAGCGACGAGACAGGATCTTGTCCTTGCTTTTCATGGCCAGGTCAGATACCTACAACCAGGTGCGTACCACAGCGTTGGAGGTTTGGAAATCACTGGTTGCCAACACCCCACGAACTGTCAAGGAGATTTTGCCAACGCTTACCCAGATTCTTATCAGGCGTCTTGCGTCATCAAGCGAGGAGCACCGTACTATCGCTGCTCAGACCTTGGGCGAGCTGGTCCGTCGTGTTGGTGGAAACTCGCTTGCCCAGCTACTGCCTCAACTTGAGGAGGCCATGATGGCCGCTTCCACTAGCGAAGCTGACTCTGACATCAAGCAGGGTATTTGTATTGCACTTGTTGAGCTGGTCAGCTCTACTTCAGAGGGTATGCTCAATGATGGATACAGGCAGACGATCATCAAGATTGTCAAGCAAGCACTGGTAGACAGCGATACTAAGGTCCGTGAAGCTGGTGGCCAAGCATTTGAAGCGCTTCAATCCCATTTGGGAGGCGGCCAAGCTGCTGGTGACTCTATTTTGCCTGACTTGATTGAGCGCATGCAACAGGGCGATGAGACTGCATTGGCTGCTTTGATGGAGATGCTCGCTACCAACAGTGAGCAAGTGCTGCCTCCACTGTTGTCCAGCTTGTTGCAAGAGCCCATGACCGGGTTCAAGGCAAGCTGTCTCGGCCAGCTTGTTGAGCACGCTGACTCTTCCAGAATCAACAAGCGCCTGGAGTCTATCTTGGACGCCCTGATGAAGTTTGTTCTGACTGGCAACGAAGGCGATAGAGAAGAGGGCGAGCAAGCGTTGGATGCTGTTATCGAGTCTGTCTTTGCTGACGAAGAGGGCGAGCGGCTGCTTATGAGGCACTTGCAGGAGATTGCAGTTAGCAGGGACGTTGAGCTTCCCCTTAAGGCGCTGGTTTTCAAGCACCTTGCAAGCAGCATCTTCGCCTCAGAGCACAAGTTCAAGCTGTCGACGATTGCTGACTGGTTGCAGATCCTTATTTCTGAGATGGAGGAGCGTGATGAGGATGTTCTGCTTAATGCTTGGACTGCACTGACGAGCCTTGTGAAATCTCTCAACAAGTCTCAGCTTGAGAACATGGTGAAGGCATCTAAGGTCGCTCTCGAGCAGACTACGGGTGGATTTGACGTCCCTGAGGGGCTTCCTGGTTTCACAATCACCAAGTCTGGACCTGGGTGTATTCTGCCCATTTTCGTGCAGGGGCTCATGTTTGGTACGAGCGACCAACGTGAGCAGTCAGCTTTGGCTATGGGCGAGCTTGTTGATAGGACACCCGCTGACAAGCTGAAACCGTTTGTGACCCAGATTGCTGGTCCGCTGATTAGAACTATTGGCGAGAGGTTCCCGTCTGATGTGAAGGCGGCTATCTTGCAGACACTCAACAAGCTTCTGGTCAGGATCCCTGCGTTCTTGAAACCTTTCTTGCCACAGCTTCAGCGAACATTTGCCAAGTCTTTGAGCGACCCTTCGAGCCAGACGGTACGAGAACGAGCTGCAAAGGCTCTGGGTACTTTGATCACCCTCCAAGCGCGAGTGGACCCACTGGTCAACGAGCTTCTGGCCGGTGTACGCAACCCTGCTGTTGAAGCCGGTGTCAAAGCCGCCATGATGCAAGCCCTAGTTGAAATTACCACCAAGGCATCGCATAACCTGAATGATAACTCCAAGACCCAAATTTACGAGTTTGTCTCCGAGGAAGCATTGGAGGGTGCTGGTGACGACAAGTCATATGTTCTCTTAGCGACCATGGTTTCTGGCCTGGCTCCAGTACTGGAATCTGATCAGATCAGCCAGCTGGTCAAACAGGCCGTTTCACATATCGAGACGGGCGATTTGCCTCTTTATGGGTTGCTAACACTGAACGGTATTTTCAAGTACGGGTTTGACAAGGTTGAAGATGCTGGCTTGGCTGAATCTGTGGCTAGGGTCCTTGCTACTAATGCATTGTCCCCCAAGAGCGAAGTACGTGAGAATAGTATTGCTGGGTTGGGCAAGTATCTGCTCAAGTGTAAGGATTGCGAGCCCACGGAAGAGCCCAGCCTAGCTGAAACCATTGTGGACACGCTTGCCAAGACGGTGGTAAAATCTGAGGACAGCACCTTCGAAGCTAGGCGGTTGTCGCTGGTGGTACTGCGAACTGTGTCGCGCAAGAGACGTGACGAGATTGTGGACACTTTCGATGCTTTGAACAAGCTGGTGGTTCCAGTCTTTGGCTGCGTCAGAGACACCGCTATCCCAGTCAAGCTGGCAGCCGAAAAGGCCTATCTGGAGCTTTTTGATATGATCAGCGGAGACGAGCCCGCCGATGCCAAATTCCAGAAATGGTTCGAGCACGCTCAAAAGGACAGTATCCTGGTTGGGCCCATGGTCAGGAGTATAAGCGAGTACACGCGACGAGTAGCCATGAGGCTTGCCGCTGCTGAGCGCGAGAGAATCGAGGCCGGCGGTGACGAGGAGAACGTGTACTCGGACAGATTCGAGGACGAGAAGGAGATTGACAGTATTGGTAGAATTGAGCTTTAGATTTTGTATATTTGTTTCAATTGATAGATTGTATTTTTTCTGTAGACCAAGTCAGAGATACTGAGGCTTGCATTCATCCGTCAGTCACCGTTCGCGAGCTCTGGGACCAATTCTGAGGATTATGTCATGCATGGACTAAATAGCGTCAAGCGAAAATTCGTGGCATGAGATCCCCAGGCCCCCCCCCCGTGGGCCGCCCCCATCGAACAATAATGCAGCACCTGCGGCCCGCCGCACGCGCAGTTAAACAAGCCATCGCAAGATGATGCCCACTTGAGTTAAGTTAGAATTTCTCGGACCCACTACATTTTATGTTTTTGGAGGTCTTACAAGAATTTTCAGGTCCATGTGTCGAGGGGCTCAGTTGGGATACTGCTCTTCATAGCGGTCTGTCAAGCACAGTTGCCAGTCAAAAAGGGTACATGGGCGGTAGGAAGTATGAGAATTGTGTTTATTAGAATTCTTAAAATTCATGAGAGACTAACAGTTTGTTTTGGTTTTTACCAGAAGGACTGAAGCACAAGATGTATTTTTACGAAGACTACTTACCACCAGTTGCCGTCTCGTTACTCTCAGGCTGAGCCTCGTCACTGAATTTGCCTCCTTCGGTATAGCCAGCCAAGGTGTTACGGCCGCGGCCCGCTGCATGTTGCGAGTACTCGGGATGCTGTAACTGCGGGAGGTACGCCTCGGCGCCTGGTGGGTGCTGGTGAGTTAGTGCTGGGTCACCGCTGACCGAAGGCAGGTATGGCTCGCTTGGGCGTGTCTGTTGCTGCGGTGTCATGAATGATGAGGACGACGGTATTGGAACAGACGACGCGCTACCACCACGGTAAGCTCCCGGTGGGAGAGCAGGATTTTCCGGCACTGGTTTTGGTCCAGTGCCGCTTCCAGTGAGCATCATCGAGGGGTCCTGACTCAAGTGAGACCTATCTTCAATTTTGAATGGTGGAAGACCAGCGGGGCTTCCGGCAGGGCTCCTTACGCCACCGGCACGTCTCGCGTGATCGCCAGGATACTGAGACTGAGAAGGGGGCTCGCTGTAGCTCGTGTTGGGGATGTTTTCTGCTTGATGATGCATCACTGGTAAAGGTTGCTGGTGGATGGCTGGAATAGGCGGTAGTAGCTGCTGCTGCTGCTGTGGATATTGCTGTACTTCCACCTGAGAGTGCTGCCTCTGGTGTTGATACTGCTGCTGCTGTTGTTGCTGTTGTTGTTGCATATTTCTTTGCTGTCGGTAATGCTCCACTTGTCTCTTTCGCTGGCCAGCAGCTAAGACTTGATAAGTGCGATTATAGTTGAGCGGGTGATACAAGAAAGCTCTGATATTGGCCACAAACAATGGGTAAAGCTTGTCAACAATGTTCTCCCTGACTGCGAAGTCAAGCCCTCGTTCAAAGGGGATCCATACACCCTTGAGGTACATTGTCCCTATTTTGACCACATGCCTGACCTTTTCGGATTTCAAGATGCCATCTCTCCTGCCACGAGTCATTTTGGTCACGTTAAGCAGCTTGGTGCCATTGATCATGTTATTATCCTCACGTCGCGCTATCGAGATACCATCGCACTCCACTTGGAAACACAAGGTATCCTCATCTTCCCACAGCGTCGTGGTGACCTTGGGCTTGATTCCCGGCGGCGGTGTTTGCCCGATACCATCTGGAGGAATATTGATCCGATGAATCATGGATGGGAACTCATAGGCAGGGTTATAAGGCTGTTGGTTTCCAGCGATCAGCAAGGGTTGTTGCGGCTGTTTCTGCATCTGCGGAGGGATTGGACCGCCATAATACCCTTGTCCACCTAGTAACTGTGGCTGCTGTTGTGGTTGCTGCTGTTGCTGACGCTTATAATCCTCGGCACTTGACGACGATTCACCAACTTGAGGCTGTGGGGCTCGAAGAGGTATCCTGATCTGGCTTGGCTGAGAGTGCACGGGGATCTGAATCGGGGGCTGCTCATAGTAACTCTGGTAAGGAACTGAGCTAGCGTACCCGCGTTGCTGCTGGTAGAGTCCGCCGCTGGAGCCCTCGTATCCAGAGGGCCCGGGTTGAGCTGATGATGAGGGCGCCGTGGCTTGAGGTTGTGCTTGAGCGTATTGTGGGTACACAGGCGGGTGAATGGGGTAGTTTGCGTCTCCAAGAGGGACCGCTGGGCCCAAACTAGTAGTACTGTACATACCCGGTCCCTGGTAGTATGGCTGCGGTTGTGTTTGTGTATGTGGCTGTGGCTGGGGTATTTGGTGGTACTGGTACTGCTGCTGTTGTTGTTGTTGTTGTTGTTGTTGTTGTTGTTGTTGTTGTTGTTGTTGTTGTT
>JAKTSO010000090.1:0-42818 GCA_030580275.1 Groenewaldozyma sp. yHMH443
TGAAAACTTGAAAAATTACGTAAGACTGGTAGTAAACCAAAACAGCATGCAGCCTGAGTCAGCTGCCTGACTCAAATTTTAGTGTGTGCAAATCGATGCGGCCAGCCTTGGGGTCCCTTACTTAATTAACAAGTTACCATAATATATTGGCGACGCGGTCTGAGTACTCGTATTTTACTGACGCGAGCCGGCTGAGAGCATTCCTAAGCACCTGGTATGTCAAGGTAATAGCGACCACTAGCAGATACTTCATCCGGACTTATACCTCTGGTCTCTATGATCTGTATCTATTCACAAGTCTACAGTCGAAGCGAAACTTGGCTTTTATAATTTACTCATGGTCTCTCCTTCTTGATAAACTTTGCTGCAGCAAGCTGTCCAGTGCTTAAAAGTGTTCCGGTTCTTCAAACCATACAGCGGAGCAATGGCAGCTTCTGAAAGCCTTCTGTATTTCGGAACTAGTATACGTCATATTTATGTGGCGTGAGCGGCGGCATGCTGTGCTGGTGATGATCTTTGCATCGATCGGTTGGCTGGAGGTACAAGAACCGTGCCTATCTTGAAAACTGAATCCACGTCCTGTCTCTCATCGAATGGACGCTTCCAGCCGTTGAGCTTTGACTGCCATACTAGCGTAGGAAAGTCCTCCTTCGTCTGCGTTCGGCCACACGCTGACGGTGGTAGGGTCGCGGTCACGCCTCTGACTGTATACTCTGCGCAAGAATTAAAGTGTTACTGCTCTTGGGCTACGCTCGGTCAGCCCCCCGTAGGGTCAGCTGGACTAGATCTAGAAACCAATGGAAACATTGCATTGGGGGTACCCTTGTGGAGTGCCTGCAGAGACCGCTTGTTGGGGATGTATTTTACACCTAAATGGATGGGTATCACTCTCAAACCAGTCCGGGCGTAACAACAGGGCCCAAGAGCTCGGTGTCGTTCAAGGCTATTATGAGGCAAGCTCGGTCGGGCCACATGGTCGATAGAAGTGCTGTCGCGTGCTGAGGCAAGTCAAGAGGCGGTGGGAAATAGAGCTTTCGTTCAAGCCCGGTCCTTATTGATTCAGGATTCTACGGTATATGCTTCATCTGCATAGTTCTCTTCAAAGCCGGTGTGTGGTCGGTCAACGACTCTCCAAAATCTGGCCATGTGATGGATCATCCATGTAACCTGAATCTCGGACACGGCTCGAGTTGGACTCGTTCGAATGGAACACGTAGGACTCCTGTTAGGCGGGCCAGCCGAACCCGGGCACATCGTGCTAGCAATCAAGTCTGTCGCAGTATCTCTCTGCGTCGGCACAACCGTCTGAAACGCCAACGTGTTCTCAGAATCACTGGCTCCTGAGGCATGAACTAGTCCAGTCACTAGGTGAAGAAGCTCAAGCACAGTCACGGCCATCAGGTACGGCCTAGGAGCTTTCTAACTAACAATTAGAGATAACACCTGGCAGGCCATGCATGGGCGAACGATCAAAAGTTCCACCTTATCGCGATCATGCACGCGATTAGGGCCAGATTATCATACTATCAGCCGCGCAGCGATCGGTCATTGGGGACGGCCCTACATAATACAGTTAAAGGGCCGCCATATGCACAGACCACGTCTCCACAGCATGACATTCGCAATGGGGCTTTTAATCGTTTGACCGCTCAAATATAGCACGAACAATTGAGGTTCACAGAGATTGTAAACCTTTGACTCAGGAATTATTTTACTGAGACGTCCTCTCGGTCTTTTTTTTTATACTGCGGTTTGAGAATCTCGTCTAAACATCTCACGCGAGGCTGCATTTTCACTGGGTAACGAGTATTTAATTCTTTTTATGTGTGGGGCGAGATGTCTTTGGATCTGATCAAGTCACGTCTGACCGCGGCTATGCCTGGATATGCGGAGCTTTCGGCTGAGAAGCAGCACCGACTTGTAACTGCAGGTTCTGCTGCAAGAGGCGCCGAAACGAGTGCTGTTGCCTCTGAGGAACTATGGTGGGAGGCCTGGGTTGGCAGGTTTTCTGAGGAGTTTCTGGGGCCCGAGGTCTCTCGCCAGGAGCACCACGTCTTTGATAATGGCCAAGACAAGTCTTGTGTGGGAGCTCCCGGCGTGGATGTCACCCACGTCGCGGGAGGCGCCTCCGCTGTCCAGGGCGACGGCGCAGTTGAAAATCAGCTCAGTGGTGAAGCGCCAGGCGATGTGCGACGAAGTCAGCTTCTGAACGCCGCGAAAGATTCTGGCAAGGCTGCCTCTCAAGTAAATTCTGAATCAGATAGCGATCTGGACCTCGATAGGTACAAAGATGACCCGGATAATATTCTCGGCGAAAGATTGGGCTTCATCAAGAATTTCCGCGGCAAGAAGACTACGGCCTGGTACTTTAAGCAATGGCAGGAGCAGGATATCACTGACTGGATAAGACGCACCAAGAAACCACTTCAAGACAGAGTCGAGGCCAATGCGCGTGTTGCAAAGGAGTTATCGGTACCCTGGGACAAGCTGATAGTAGCTCGCCATCGACCTCCAAATGCGGCAAAAGCCGAGCACCAGAGAAATCTCCACAATAAAAGCTAAGCGGCTGCTATTCGCCGAACGACTGAAGTTGCTGCGAGCCTTCATCAAATTGTTTCTATTCATCTTGCCGCTGATCGTTTAGGCGCGTATCATCGAGCCGCCAGTGAAGCCGCTTACTAACCGTTGAGCTAGCCACTGGTCGTCAAGCCACTTCGGGGGTAGCACTTCAGGTGATGACGATCCGGTCCCAGAAGACCAGGCTAGCACTGCTTCCAGCTCAAAGTCTGGTCAATAAATCAGTTGAATGTGAGCCAAGGTCTTGCGGTGTGTAGTTCTTTACTTTTATTGTAGTCAACAAGTTATATTTTAGTTTTGAACGAGTCTACTGTGGAGGAACAACGGAGTCTACCGTAGCCCAAATCGCCAGCTCGGCTCGAGCCCTGTATGCACGGGCCACTTTTCAAAAAGCTGCTGAAAACCCCTCTGGCCCTTTGAAAGTATCGCTCCCAAGGCTCTGTTTTTTTTTTTATGCGTGGGTGCTCATGCCTCAAATGCCAATACGCGGGAGGGGGGGAGTTAACAATCGGCGCGGTGTTGTTTTGCCTAAGTAAAAATCTGCATGGGGGTAATCATGGTCTGCCAATGCCATAATACCGGCGGCCGGCCCCGCTGCATGAGATCTGAGAACTCAGCGTACGTATCAGGATCGATTTGTTTTAACCACCTAGATCTAACGTTAACTTTAATTGGCGGCCGTTCGGATCTGGCAGTACGTTACTGATCTGGCGCACGCGAGCTCTCTATTAATCAAATCTCGATAGCGGGTAATTAATTAACAGATCGATCCGTCAGATTGGGTCACGTGCTGCCAGGTACACGTGAGGTACCTCTTTTGATGTCATGCGGTCAGATTTGTTATTGGTGATAAAGCCAGAGTAACCGCGCGTGAGAGTTGTGTATCCTGAATCCTAGACGCGATAGCCAGTGTGGTTCACAAAAGGTATAATAGTTAACGCTTCGCTAATTGCGGCGGCAATGCGGCCCTACGACTTCAGTGAAACATCGAATCTGAGATTCTGAGTGGTGTTTTGCGATCTCAATTTACCGGCTACAACCCACGACTTGATCCATCATTCCATCACAGATCCACGGAGTCAAGATAAAGAGCCCTGGCCCCATTGGCCCCCAAAGTCTCCTTACTAGTCCTTAGCTTTGGGAGTCAGCGCCCTGTGGTAACTATGGTTACAGAGGTCTACCCAGCTTAGTCAGGTCAGCCGCGTCTTGCAGGAGAGCCAAGGACAGCACTGTGTCCGCACAGCCAAACACGCATTTGTAATACGCGCCAGACTCGATCTAGATCAAAATCTAGCCAAATCTAACGCGCACGGCACAAACTGTGTTACAGATGAAATGCGCCATCCAGGGCTTGCAAAACTTATTGTCATCAACAGCTTTTTTTTTTTCTGTAGCAGAACAAGCTGGGAGGTGGAAGAGGCGGCAAATTTGGAGTAGTCGCTAGCTTATGGGGCCAAACTAGAAGCCTCTTGGCGAGGCCCCGGGGCACCGGGGTCGGAGCAGTCAGGCAGAGTTACTTGCGTAACCGTTAACTGTCAGTAGATAAGCACAGGGCTCTCCCGATCAAATCAAGCTACTTTAGTCCTATGCGTACGCGTGAGTTTGTAGATACCACGTGGACAGGGTTGATTTTGCGTCAGTACTGCTTTAAGCTTAACTAGTCTAAGTTACTTATAATATTATGCTGAATCGAGCTACAACGCGACGCGTGTTGTCCTCCTCATGGGCCCAAGAAACTTTTAACAATGGGATGAAGCAGCCTAATCTTTGGATCTATTGGAAAAAGACAGGCATTTATTCACAGGGCCGGTACTGAAAATCTCACGGGGCATCAGAATGGTTGGCTCGGTGGTGTGGGATTCCAACTTCTGGTGCTATACCTCCCGTTTTCCTGAGGAATACCCAACAGGTGAGGGGTGAAAATGAACCAACCTTTCAAAAGATGACCTGTAACAAAAAACGGCCCCTCACGGCTTACTCTCACCCACGGCTTGCCTCCACTTATAATTACACCGATCTTTGCCTTCTAGCCGCCCCTCTTCATTCTCATCCCCCATACACTTCACCGTTTGATTCTTTTGTCTGGAATTTCAGGCTCAAGCCACAGTTTCACCTTCCTCTCAGCCGCATTTGATATTTTCTCCTTCTCAGCAAAGCATTCGAAGACAGATGGAGAGAGAATGGGCCAAAGGGCGAAGAACCAGGCGCCCCTGAGCGGGATGCACCAGGAACAAATGAGGTATAGGTATCAGGATCTCAACCCAAAAACCCTCCCGGAATAATGAATGCCTCAAACTCCCGGCAGCTAACTGAGACTCATGTTAGTGGCAGTGCTAGCCACGATGAGAATTCCATCCGAGCTGGGCCAGTTACTCGCATGGTTAAAAGAAGATCTGATGCCTTGAATGAACCGGATAGTGAGGCTTCCACTCGTCATGACGATGAGGCCACAAGCAGCGGTGGCTTTATTGCTCGACGCGGCCGCCATGGCCATAACTATGGCCGCCTCCTTGGCCATAATTATGATATTGGCGGCTCTGACGAAGGAGCCTCGAGCGAACCCGACGACGAGACTGCGGAGCAATTGCCAAGAGGGGCTACCACCGCCGACGACGGACTGCTCGCTCTTTTCAGCGGGGCAACCAGCGAGGAGCTTGCTGACCTTGACTTTGACGCAGCTTCTATACGGTTGATACTAGAAGTACGCCCTTTTGAGACATGGCACCAGGTATCTATCTGAACGGGTGCCGCAGATTGGCAGGGATCAACTGAATGCTTTGTTCTCTGTGTGCTCTACAGCCACGCAATGCGACGGAGTAAAGTTGCAGAGCGACGAACAAATGGGAATATGGAATGTGACCAACTCGGGCGAGGGAAACCCTAGCAGCGGATACTTCAATGGAGTGCCAGCACACTATACGAGTACCAGACCGTTGATGCGACACCAAAAGCTTGGAGTAAACTGGCTCCACTGGACGTACAACAACCACCATTCTGGTATTTTGGCCGACGTTATGGGGCTCGGTAAATCTTGTCAGGTCATAACATTTCTGGCCCGTCTCGCAGAGCTGAACCAGGCAGGAAGGGTTCTGCTCGTAGTGCCGATCTCTCTCATGAGTCAGTGGCAGAACGAGTTCAGACAGTATGCAGAGGGGCTACCACTTTGCATTTATCACGGCAACGACAGACAGGACACCAGAAGGGACATCGCGAGGATTCCGCCCGGCCTATTTGTCGTTGTACTTACCACGTACGAACTCGTCGCTGATGATGAGAATAGAGCGTTCTGAAGTCTGTTAGGGCCCGATGCTTGTATTTTCGATGACGGCCATAGGCTGAACGACCCTGCGACGCCCGTCTATGCCAATCCGAGTAGAATCGACTGTCCTTTCAGATTGGTGATCACAGGAGCGCCCATGCAGAACAATCTCATGGAGCTGGTGAATTTGCTTGCATTTCTTCTGCCCACAATTGTTGGGACCTGCTATGACGAATTGTCTGGTATTATCAATGAAAGCGGGCAAATCCCTCTGCTCACAGGAAAGAAAGTCGAGTGAGTAAGGAGGCTCTTGACTCCTTTTATGCTGAGGCGTACCAAAGACCAAGTTCCAGTTCCGCTTCCGCCGAAGAGCAACTCTCTTGTGCCACTTTTTTACAAACATTTTACCCTGTCTTTATTAGTTTTCAACCCGTTTGCTTTCTTTTTTGATTGTTTTTTCGCCTTTGAATGCTTTGCTTAAATGCTTGTATATACTCGGACCCAAATTGAGCTATCCTACCATTCAGGCATGGGCCATCATTGCCACTCCCCATGACAGAAGTACAGTCTGTGATCTACCACGATTTGGTCTATCAATATCACACAATATATGTTAGGCGAGCTTCTAATTACCCGCTTCTTCTCCGTTATCATTTTGACAACGAAGATATACGTCTGATAGCCAGAAGGCTTGCCGAGCTTAACAGTGACGAAGGCGAGGAAGAGCGCTTCTGCACTTATTTTTATGCCAATGACTTTTTTCTCGATGACCTGTGCCGCCAGCATCCCAACTTTTTTGCAGAGCACTTCCTTCCTGACAACATTTTGATGCAGGCAGGCAAGATCCAGTGGACTATTGACAAACTACACGAGCTCCAAGAGCAAGGACTTAAAGCTCTGGTCTTCTCTCAGTCTATTCAGCAGCTTGATATGCTGCACATAGCCTGTGCCGACACAGACGAGAGAATATCCATCGTCAGACTAGATGGCACAATGCCCTTACCTGACCGCGATCGAGCTATCAACGACTTCAAGCTGAGGCGAGAATTCACAGCAATGGTTTGTCACATGTAGCACTGACGAAGCCGCCACCTCGGTTTTCCGAGAGGGGCTGAGAAGTTTTGGGCACGCCATCTTTGCATCCCATTGGCACGTCAACTACATTCGCCATGAGACTTGTTATCAGATACAATAACAGCGATGCGGTGCTTACCAAGGAGGCTGGGAGGGGGGGAAAGATGAGCTTAGCTGATCTCAAGGCAGTGCTGTGCCAGATCAAGGAAAGGCTAGCCGTATCTTCAGACTGCCTCTTGAACTGAGCTGGTTTTGATCAGCTGGTTACGAAGCGCCAATCATGCAATATTGCCCTCGCTTCACAGTGCTGAGGCTGCTTATCAGGGGCAACAGGTTCAGCAGTCCAGGTTGGGGCTAATTACCAGGTTTATGCAGACTCCTTGTGACAACTGGCAGCTCCTCCCAGCTTCACACCTAGTGTAGGTGTTGAAGACCGGAAATTTACGCTGTTCTTCTCGCAAGCTCCAACAATTGTTATGAGGTGACCCGTCGTAGCTCGGCCGAGATCTCAGGACTAGACATAGCTTGACCCTCGACGTGGAGCTCGGGTCGAGCTCCATTCATGTCAGCTGCTACTGAATCTCAAAACAAATACGTAAACTAATCATGTGTCGGCATCGTAACTGACGCCTTTGTAGCTACTGCATCCTCCTCCTTCCAAAGGGTGGTAACGGTTTTGTACTTGGTCAAAAAATGCAGACCAGCTTTGCCGTAAAAGTTCAGGTCGCCCAAAAAGGACCCCTTGCTTCCCGTGAATGAGAACATGGGCAGTGGAACGGGGATAGGAACATTGATCCCAACTTGACCAGACTCAATCTCCTTCTGGAACTTGTAGCCAGTTGCACCAGACTGCGTGAAAATTGCGGCCCCATTACCATACTTGTTCTTATTGACAAGTTCAATAGCTTCATCGAGGGTCTCAGTCTCCGTGACTACCAGTACGGGACCAAAGATTTCCTGGTCGTAGCATTTCATACCAGGCTTGACACCTGTAATGATAGTAGGGCCCACAAAGTTTCCATGAGGGTATTTCTCACTCTTGAACCCGCGCCCGTCGAGAAAAATAGTAGCACCCTCTTGCTCAGCAGTTGCAATCAATTCTTCAATGCGGGTCTTAGATTGTGGAGTAATAACGGGCCCTACATCCGTATCTGGCTCGAACCCACCGGAAACCTTGAGCTGGCTTGCAGCCTTGGCGATATCAGCAACCCAGTTTTTAGATTCTCCGACTGTAACAAGAGCACTTAAAGCCATGCACCGCTGCCCTGCTGCGCCAAATGCAGCGCCGACCACAGAGTTGATGGTAAGGTTCTTGTTTGCATCGGGACTAATAATGGCATGGTTTTTGGCACCCAGGTTTGCTTGCACTCGCTTGCCGTTAGCAGTACCCCGAGTGTAAATGTACTTACCAGCAGTGTCACTGCCCACAAACGAGATCGCCTTGATCCGAGGCTCATCTAAGATGAAGTCGACAGTGGGGGCTTGGCCATGGACCACGTTGATAGCTCCGGGGGGAGCCCCGGCTTCTCGGGCCAAGTCTGCTAGCAGCATAGCAGCACCGGGGTCACGCTCACTAGGCTTGAGAACCAGCGTGTTTCCCGTGACCAGAGTAAGAGGAATCGACCATAGTGGGATCATTGCGGGGAAATTGAAGGGGCAGATTGCCGCAACTACTCCCAGGGGCTCCCGGTACATTTTAGTCTCCATGCCCTTGCTGACCTCAAGAAACTCTCCCAACGAGTCCTTTGGGATCGAGCAAGCTGCTTCAGCGACTTGGAGCCCTCGCAGCACGTCACCGCGTGCGTCTGGTAGCGTTTTCCCCTGCTCCAGTGTGATCAGCGATGCCAACTTATCCCAGTTTTCCCGGATAAGACGCACATAATTGAAGGCGATCTGCTGCCTAGCAAGCACAGACGTGTTTTTGAAAGTTGCAAAAGCAGCCTCAGCAGCATCAACTGCAGCCTTGAGCTCCTCGGGGGTGCTCTGCGGCACTCGCGTCACCAGGTTGTTGGTCGCGGGGTCATGCAAATCAATCCATTTGGTAGCCTTGCTTTCGACAAACTCGTTGTTGACGTACCCAGGGGTATTGACAACTTCAACTGGCGTATGGTCCTTGGGGAACCTCGCCAGGTAGCTCAGACGGCGGACACTTCGAAACATGATGCCGACCAGGAACAGGGAATATCAGGGCCTTTATATAGAGGCTCATTTTACCGCGGACCGTGCATAATACCCCGATCCAGCTGACATTCCAATTTTACCGCCGTGGTGTAAATTACGTTAGCAGTGCTTCACAACTTTTCACAATTGAACTTGGAAACATGATGCCGACCAGGAACAGAAAATATCAGGGCTTTTATATAGGAACATTTTACCGCGGATGTTGCAATTTTACCGCGTGGTGTAAATTACGTCAGAAGTGCTTCAGTGTCAACTTTTCACAATTGAACTTGACGAGCTCGAGGAAACAAGCATGTCGGTAAGTATCCCGAGGGTGTATAGTGAGAGAAAGCTAACCATTAGTTCGCGCCAGTGAACCCCAAGCCGTTCCTGCAGTCGTTGACGGGGGATGAGGTCGTGGTCAGGCTGAAGTGGAACAAGACTGAGTACCATGGAAAGTTGTTGTCGGTGGACTCGTATATGAACGTTCAGCTTGATGAAGCTGAAGAGTACATTAATGGTGAGAACAAAGGTGCATTGGGCGAAGTTCTGATCAGGTAGGTCGTTCCCCTTGGTACTTCAAACGTTTTTCTGAACTCCGTTCTAACTTTTTAGGTGTAACAATGTTTTGTGGATAAGGGCCAAGGAGACCGATACTAAAATGGACGAAGATATGTAGATACGTTTTTTAATAACTTTTTTTTCTTCCCTATTGCCCTGCAATGAATTCACGTCGCATTTCAATCAGAGGGAGGATCCAGAGGCAGTTTTCTCTCCGAGGCGGAGGCGAGGGCGGGGGTAGCGACAGAGGTGGCGTTGACGGTACGCGTCGTGCTTTTAGGGGTGCGCGACCGAAACCTGCTCGGCTCCTGAGCGTCATTGAGTTCAACAACTCTCCCCTAATTGCTAGAGTTGACGAGCCTGTAATGGCGCATCAGCTGGGCGGAGCCTTCGCGGAGAACACTACGCCCTCGCCTTCTACTGCGGTGAAATCGGATCCTCAGACTTATGTCCAAACTGCTTTGCCCAAGAACTGGTCTGAAGTGGAGCCCATGCCGACACAGGTAAGAGTATCTCCACCAACGGTCCAACAAGCAGAACCAGACACTGGAGACATGACGAGCTTTTACGAAAACATCATGACCCCGATGAAACTCCGGCCTAGCAGTCGCGAGTTCAAGCGGAAACTGGACGACCTCCAGCTCAAGCTTGACCGGGCCATGGCTGCTGTTGATAACGAGACGGAGTTCAATTACGTTTTCCGGGATTTCATGGGCAACTTGTTCTTGCTAATGGATATTAGCATCGACTGGTCATGGGCAATTTCGTTCTTGCTCCCCTTTATCAAGCCGCCTCAGAATAATTTACTCAACAGCTCGGGATATCAAGCATTCTGCGAGGCTACTTTGGCTATTAGAAGGCTGTGCCAACGGCAATCTGACGAGCACCACCTTAGGTACCTGCTGCAGTCTGAGGTTTGGCACGTTCTGATTGACATGATGAAAGTGCCCAGTTACCATGTCCCGCTGGCTTTTGAGGCGGTCAAATGTATTGTGGCTACTGCTCCTATCAACTATGAGCTCATCCACAAGGTTTGCATTATCCGCAATGTGTATGCTCAATTCTACAAGAAGAAGCAGACTCCGTTTAGGCAAATGAGACTCCGAATTCTCGATATTCTTATCCATCGAATTGACAGGGAGGGCAGAAGAGAGTTCCTTGAGGAGTGCTGCAAGGAGCTGCGAGAGGCCCTGATTGAGGAGTACTCTAGAACTGTTCAAAATGGTAGCAACCAGCTTATCTCATTTTGCATGAACAGGATCTCGCCAAATCATCCCTTGAGACAACAGGGCAGAAGGAGTTTGCAGTCAGTTAGGAATCCACCTCAGCCTCTGCACCCCCAGAAACTCCGCGTCCCCACTTTGCAGCGGCCCAAAAGAGAAGCACGTGAGCGAGAGCCGTTCAAGCAAATTTCGGAAGCCGGGCTTAACAGGCTGAAATCAGTCAAGCTGCCTAAAATCAACAAGCCCAAACTATTTGGAAAACCCGCAGTTGGTGAGTCGCCTAAACTAGAACGGCCAAAGCTGATGCCAAGAATCAATTTGATTGGAAAGGACGACTTCTTGCTCAAGGATGAGATCAAGGAAAAACTGGAGAATTATTCCAATCTTAAGATGAGATTTATCAGTAAGTCAAAGCAAAAGCAACTTTAATCGTCATCGGCAGCGCGATCTCGAGATACTCCGCCCTGCGCCGTGATCTAACTAACCATCTAGGAACCCCAAGGATCTTGTAGTTGCTACCCCAATTTCTTTGTTCATTTTTTCTTTGAAAGTTTCAAGCAAAAAAAAAATCCTCTGTAAAATGACTCTAGACGTGAACCTCGAAGGATACAACATTGGTATGTTTGTCAATTCCAGAGTCAACTTAATCTAACTATTAGTCCGCAAGGGCTGGATGATGTACTGGAACAAGCACCAGAAGAACTTCATCATGTCGAACAATTCCGAGGGAAGTTACTCTGAAGGCCGCTATGTAGTCTGGCCAGTCTCAGTCATGGTCCAGTCAGTAATTGACGCGGCCAGAATCTACCCCAAGGAGATGGGACCCATGGTTGAAATGGCCATGTCCTCCTTTGATGCCTACTACTCCCCCAAGTACCATGCCTGCTGTGCCTCGTACAACTTCAATGGCAACGAGGATCTTTACTACGACGATAACGCACAGGTTGCTTCGTGCTACTTGACCGCATACGAGGTCACTGGCAACCCTGAGTACTTGAGAAAGGGTGCTGAAAATGTCCATTTCCTCATGGGCGGAAAGGACAAGGGCGTTTTTGGCGGTGTCAAGTGGCATATCGGCAAGGAAGGGTCCAACAGCTGCACTACTGCCGAGGTGGGCGTGGCGGTCATGAGATTAGCCCGAGTCTCAAAGGATGTAGACGAGTACATCAAGTTCGCCCAGTACTGCGAGGACTGGATCTTTGAACGATTGCAAGACTCCGACGGACTTATCTGCGATGGGCTCGAGCCGGACGGGAACGGGTTCAAGCGGAATGGGTCCAAATTGACTTACAACCAGGGTACCCCTCTAACATTGTGCGGCCTGCTCTATTCCTTCACCAAGGACAAGAAGCATCTGGAGCGTGCTGAATCGTTGGCGAAAGCAGTAACCGATCACAACACTGCAATCTTTGATAGGGACACTGGGAACATGGATGCCCGATACTACAGGGACAGCACCAAATTCTATCAGCTGCTTGCCGAAGGGTTTGCCGATTTTGTCCTGTTCTTCCATGACGTTGCCTCCAAGGATGTGCTCGATGCTGTGATGCGCGAGTGCAAGCGTCACCTCGAGTACATTTATAAGTACATGAGAGACGAGGATGGGCTTTATTTCCAGTCTCTAGAGATCTTCAAGATCACACCAGAGCTCCATGAGAAATTCAAGCAGCTTACGGGTGAAGGCAAACAATTCTCACCCAACCAGGTCGAGCGAGAGTGTGGAGATGGACCTGCTGAGAAAAAGAAGCTGGTAAAATCGTTGATGGGTTGTGGAGCTGCTGCAAGAGTATTTTTCCAAAGTGCCCGGCTTTATCCCAAGTTAGATGTGTAAGTTTATTTTATTTTTAGTTTGATCACAAAACAATGACCGAAATTGATATTGATGATGACCTCGAGTTGCCTGTGGAGCACATAGGGCCCGAGCCAGTACCCGAGCCAGTACTCGAGTCAGCGAGCTCGAATGAAATAAGAGACACAGCTCTAAATTTACGTGGGGTGGATAACCTATCGACCAAGGATGTTGACATGTTCGTCAAGGCGTACTACGACGAGCCCTACAAGATTGAATGGGTAGACGACACTTCACGTAAGTCTTGAGTCTACTGAGACCCCCTTCCTTCAAGACTAACAACAGTAAACCTTGCGTTCCAAAATGCAGCAGTGGCGGAAAAAGCTCTGGAAGCTTTAACCTCAGAGGCAGTCTACTATGAAGATCAGGACCTAGGAAAAACAGACTTGCGGCCAACGAAAACGCACCCACAAAAGTCGGGATTGCAGCTTATGATACGATATGCTCTCATGAGCGACGTGAAGGTGAAGAACGCAAGGGAACAAAGCAGGTATTACCTGTTGAACGGTGAACCTGTTCACCGACCACCACCAAATAAGCTCAATCGAGTAATGAGGAAAGCTGATGGTGACGAGTTGTTCCCCTCCAAGGTAGGAGTTAAAGACGATTTGTTTGATGATAAGGAAGAGCTGTTCCCTGAGATTGCTCGGGCAAGGCCGCAGCAGACCAGGCGAAGGTCACGGTCGAGGTCGCCGCCAAAAAGGAAAACAGATAGCTACGAGGCACTCCGGGATCGATTAGGAGGTGGACCTAAAGATAAGTGGATCAAGGGTGATTTGCTAGACAAAGATAAGAATAGGAGAAAGCGCGGCAGAAGGTCCGCCGCTGACATGTTTTAGTACATACTTTCAACTTGCGGTCCCTGGTCAATTAATCCGGACTCAATCTCAAAGGATTTCCCTACAAACCTAAAACTTGCGAAAAAAATCCTCAAACTCTTCATTTCCAAAATACAGCAGCTTGATAATATTCCCAAATGCGACCACGATAGACTTGTGGCCATACTTGGTAGCGGGGCCAACCCCTTGTATAAGCAGCCGGTTTGCGCTCCCGCTGTCGGGGATATCGTAATGCGTTACAAATCCCGTGGCCGACATTGCCCATCCCTCCCATGTATTTGACAACAACGGCTTTTCCTCCACTTTACGTTTCCTGTTTTTCAAGTTGGCTCTTTCCTGGCTGAACGCAGTATCCGGACTGCTGCTACTAGCAGGCGAGACCTCACCGGACGTGCCTCCTCTTTGATCCAAACTAGGTTCCTTACGACGGACTCCCATGATCATATTCATGCCACTGGTGTCCCAGCATTCAACCCGATCTATCCAATGAGTGCGTTCAGTCGCAGCCTCGAACCCAAGACACCGCGACTCTCTGGGGTCACGCTCCACTCTTAGGCAGATATTGTTCTTGGCTCTATTTTCAACTTGGACAGTATGGCAAATCACCAGATCTGAAGCGTCGGCATCGGTGTATGCCACTGAAAGAGTCTCGCACGACACGCACCCACAGAACCGGCAGTGGGTAGGCTGCGAGTGGAATGCTCTTAAAGACCCATGTTTGAATCTCCCCAGATGGAAGTGGCGCAGAATTACCCCAGTTTGAATGTCAATCAAAGAAGCCCGAAGCTCGCTGGCAATTATAGCCATCCGCAACTCTGGCAAGGGTACAATAACCTGTATGGGCTCAGTCAGAGTAATTGGTCTTGTACTGGGCAAAATGTGGCTGTGATTAAGCGACTCCTCTGTATCTGGCAACGAGAACTCGCTGATAATATTTGGGTACGCCTTGTATGCGCTTTTGAATGATCCATGAACAGCAGATACCGATTCAACAATAGTGACCTCCTGGAACCTCCACGACCCGTCGTGGTATCGGGTCCCCACCACAAACATGTTTTGAGAGTTCATGCAGATTACCTGTTCGAGGTAATGGTCGCTCTGCACGAATTTTGCCAGCACCAATGAGCCAGTGATTTCGGAATACTTTATATCATTTTCCATGATCTGTATGCACTCACGGTCAGTGATTACAATCAAATCTCCATGAGAAAAGAATGCATGGATGATTTTGCGGGGAGGCAGGTTGACTTTGCGCCAAGCTTGTTTCAACCTGAAGTCCCAAATATAAATAGCGTCCTTAGTTTTTGGAAAGACTGCAATAAGGCGCTGGTCGAGAGTGACCAGAGATACCGGCCAGAACTCGCGCGGCGCAGGTACCAGTACTGCACGGGGGCATTTCGCATCCCACACAAAGACTTTGTGATCCAATGAAACTGTGGCCACGCAGTTCCCATGAATAAATAGCTGCACCACGTCTAGAGTATGATAGCCAACCAAATCTTTAGACTGGAACTTGCCAGGATCTAAGGACGCCATGGGTACTTCTTCAACCTCCTCAATGTAACTTGGCAACAAGCGTGAGAAGACAATGCTGGAGATTGCTAGTATCAAAAGTGAAAGCGTCGAAAGTTCAATCCAGAAACTTTTGAACTTGGCTTCTAAAAGAAGCGGTAGAAACTTTTGTTGAGAGCCGGATATTAAGTAGGAATAGTCATTCAACGGAATGTTGTAAGCCCAAATTATTATAGCCCTTGAAGGCATGTCTCCCCAGAGCAGTGCTAGAAAAAGCACGGTTGACAGCGGAAACTGCTTAAAAAACACAGATCCCTTTGGCTTCTCGGGCTCAAATGAAGAAAACAGCAAGTCCTCAAGCTCGAGTCTCCGCATATCCACAGCTAGCACGGCCATGAAATAACTCATTAACATGCAAAAATCAATCACCACTGCCAGCATGGCGAACACCACCAGCGAAGACCTCATTCTGAAACACGCTACCACCAGCAGCACGAGTAAGTTAACGGCGACGCGCTGTACATTGGCCCTTGTGGTGGTCGTCAACACTGTCGATATCCTGCTTATGGGTGCCGCATCGTTGGATGTAGTCCCCACTGCCACTGCCAGATTCAGCACGCTCTCGGCTCCAGACACAAACAGCGCTATCGGAATCAGTGCAACTGATTTGAGCGAGCTGAACACAAAATAAGGGTCAACCAGGTACATTATGGTAGCACTGGCGCACATAGATAAAGCCCACTGCACGATATAAGCCACCACCAACCCATATACAGACTCAATTGAGCTTGTGTCCACGTAGGCCCCCATCAGGTATGCTGATACGCCCAAGTATAGTGCAATCAGAGCAGTAAGTGTCCATGATATATTAGGCAACAGTCCAAATCTGTGCCCCTCCAGGTCACTTTTATAAACTGTATGTGGGTTATCCACAGGTTTGTCAGATATGCAAGTGGTAATGCCTTGAAAAAACTGGCAATTGTCCAGCTCTACTAAGCCCTTAGTTTGTATTATTGATTTGGGATGCAAGTCAACAACACCGGGGTACCCATTGACCACCGAGACGGGCCCAGTGGTTGTTGAAGAATAAATAGCTGGAAATGCAAGGAAGAAACATGCAAAGGCTGGAATAAGGATGAACTTCCGCGGATGCCGTAGCAGCCTCGAAGCTACCCTCTGCATCTGCTTCTTGTTCTAAAGAATCATTCGTCCTCGAGAAGTGGACCTAAAGTTACTTAGGGACCGGATCTGAGATCGATTAACCCTGAAGTAGATTATTCGAGATGTAAGTTTACTGCTTTATCTTTGATTACCCCCTAATTAGATCAAATTGCAAGGCAATGCCAGCCCAGCCGAAAACGCTTGATCGAACCTCGTGGAAGAAAACGCGTGCAAATTATATAAGCGTCGGTGGAGGTTTTTTTTTTTCTTAATATTTCAAATCCATTTTTCACCGTTCAAAGCCCCTTTCTACATTTTTTACCAAGTTATATACAAGAAATGGCCAAAGAAACTGCTTTGTACGACGTCCTTGGCTTGAAGCCTGATGCCACTGATGCTCAGATCAAGAAGGCATACAGGGTGAATGCCCTGAAGTACCATCCCGATAAGAACCAGCACTCTCCGGAGGCTGCAGAAAAGTTCAAGGAGGTTTCAGCTGCTTATGAGGTTTTGTCCGATTCACAGAAGAGAGAGGTTTATGATACATACGGAATGGATGGTCTCAGCGGTGGTGGCGACGGCGGTGCCAGTGCAGAGGACCTGTTCAGCCACTTCTTTGGAGGAATGGGCGGCGGCATGGGTGGCATGGGAGGCATGTTTGGCGGTGGCGGCGGTATGCCTTCAGGCCCCCGAAGATCCAAGGATATCTTCCATGTTCTCAAGGTCTCGCTCGAGGATCTGTACAAGGGCAAGGTTTCCAAGCTTTCACTCAAGAAAACCGTTCTGTGCAAAGGGTGTGATGGACGAGGTGGTGCCGAGGGCAGCGTCAAGACGTGTTCAGGCTGCAAAGGTCAGGGTATGAAGTTTGTTACTAGACAGATGGGGCATGTTATCCAGCGGTTCCAAACCGTGTGCCCAGACTGTAATGGTGAGGGTACTATAATTGATGCCAAGGGTAGATGCAAGGTTTGCGGCGGTAAGAAAACGTTACAAGAGCAAAAAGTCCTTGAAGTTCACATTGACCCCGGAATGGTCAATGGGCAACGAGTTGTTTTTGAAGGTGAGGGAGACCAGGGTCCTAATATTATACCTGGTGACGTTGTCTTTGTGATTGAGGCAAAGGATCATGATAGATTTGAAAGAAGAGGCGATGACTTGGTTTACAGGAAAAAGATAGATTTGTTGACCGCTCTTTCTGGAGGCAGTTTTGCTATTGAGCAGCTCGATGGCCATTTCCTCAAGGTTGATATCATCCCCGGGGAGGTTATCTCTCCCGGTACCATGAAGTGCATCCCCGGCAAGGGTATGCCAACGTATAGACAAGTCAGGCACGGTAACATGCTCGTTGAGTTCGACGTGGAGTTCCCCAAGCCTTACTTCACTGCTCCAGAGAAGCTGGCTGAGCTCGAGAAGATCTTGCCTAGCAGACAAGCCGAGACCATCCCCAAGGAGACTGAGGATGTTGTGTTGGCTGATGTCGGCTCTGGATACAAGTACACACCTAGCGGCGCCGCTGAGGATCTTGATGACGATGATGCTGGTGCTGGCGGTGAGCGTGTGCAATGCGCAGGTCAGTAATTGCATTTAATAATTATTATGAATATTTTCTACCTATAAGGAGCGTCGGCGTCCAAGCAGTACTGGAGTTCCTGCTCCCACTTATCTCCATTAGCCAAAAGCTTTTCCTTGTTGTACAACAGTTCCTCTCTGGTCTCTGTAGAGTACTCGACATTAGGGCTCTCGACGATGGCGTCGACCGGGCACGACTCCTGGCAGTACCCGCAGTAAATGCATTTCGTCATATCGATATCGTATCTTGTAGTTCGTCTTGACCCATCTTCACGCTCCTCGGCCTCGATGGTAATAGCCAGAGCTGGGCAGACCGCCTCGCACAACTTACAGGCAATGCATCGTTCCTCACCTGAGGGGTACCTTCGCAGCGCATGCTCGCCTCTGAACCTTGGAGAAACGGGACCCTTTTCAAAAGGATAGTAAATTGTGTAGGGAGCACGGAAGTACTGCTCAAGAACAACGTACATTCCTCTGAACATCTCGGCTAATAAAAAGAACTTGGTGGCTTTGGCAATCCCAGATTCACCTTCCTCCCAAGTCGCCGGTGCATGCAATCTGTAGCCCTTGGGCGGGACCGCCGAAGCAGTGCCACCAGCTATATTCCTGAACTTGCTCTCATTGTACAAGCGAGCTGAGGTTGTAATACTTCGAGTAAGAAGCCTTGGTTGAAGCCCTCGAGTAACGGCCAGCATTTTTCTTTTTTGTCCTTCTCTAAAAAGAGATTTATCTTTGA
Source organism: Groenewaldozyma sp. yHMH443 (assembly GCA_030580275.1). NCBI lineage: Eukaryota > Fungi > Ascomycota > Dipodascomycetes > Dipodascales > Trichomonascaceae > Groenewaldozyma > Groenewaldozyma sp. yHMH443. Next base: position 18,521 of record JAKTSO010000090.1, read on the forward strand.
TTTGCTTTAAATTTAGAGGTTGAAAATACACTTAATCGGAAACTAATTCATTCTGATTGGCTAATGAAACAAAACCAACCCCGCGACAACACACGATTCAGAAACACGTTATGGTACAATCTATTGACAAGAGGGTATAGGATTTGGACGGGGGAGACTCAAGAGTCGTCTCAGTCGGTGATTGACCATGCTGTTGTCCCGTTGTACTTGCATCACTTTGAGTCGGTAAGCGTGCTGCCGGACCGGGAGATTTTGCGTCAACTTTTTGGTTTGAACAAAGAGACAAAGCAGGGACCTACCAATGACGAGCTGATCCAGCAGATTATGCCGCTGGCGTTGACATGCTCCTGTTTGACCGTTTTTATCTTGCCTCTTTACGATGGTCCTGTGGTCCAGGTGATTCGATGGATCATGACTCTAACGTGTACATTTATCGGCCCACGCCTCACTAATGGAGTTTTCCCACCGCTAGGAGTCCTAATCTTTGGCATGATGCTCAATAAGCCGCTGACGCTGTGTACTGTGGCGCTAGGGGTCTGGGCATGTTTCTTCCTGGCTCTAATCATGAGCCGTGCAGTTGGGATCAAAGTTCATTATGATTAAGTGACTACTACTCCTCTTCGGACTCATACCCTACAGGCGCAAGTCCAGGAGTGAGTCCCATGAACCGTGGGTCTTTTGATTTGGTGTTTTGACCCCTGCTCTTAGATGCACCTAGAGCCCGACTAGCTGCCATCCTCTCAACGATTCTCGCCTTGTACTCGTCGGAGGCCTCGTTATCCCACGACTTGAGCGCATCAATAGCATCTTTCATCTTGAGTTCCTCCTGCTTTTGCCTCTCTTCTGGGTCACTTCTGGTCTTGAGCAATAAAGCTGCATTGGCTTTCTTTTGGCGTCGATGCCGTTCGGACTTGGTGGTCTTCTTGACTTTTGCCACCTTGGAGTCACCAGTGGCCTTCCCTCCAGAGTTGATAGTACGCTCCAGGAGCCGGTTCAGAACATCCGAGCCCATTTTGTTATATATAAGTCTGGCAGGTCCAGATAATTTTTTAAAAAAAAAAAAAAATTCTTTCATCGACCTGATAAGCACGTGACGGTTGAGTTTTAGCACACCAAGCGATCGCGAACCGAATTCTGTGCTCAGGGACTAACTGCACCAAACTGAAACAGACGGGGCTACTGCTCATGCATGTCTGTAACATATCCATCGCCTTGTCGCTTCTATGCTTTGCTGGTAAGAGTGAAGCGAAATCCTTGATCGACTGTATCATCATAGATGAATACCATGAAGAGGAATATTGCCTTTGGCAAAGCTCTACGTCAGTGGCTAAGGATCACGTTGAGGTCAAAGCACAAACAAACCGGTGATCGATCGACAGGGCGGCATCACATGATCCCACAGCGAAATGTGCATGCGCATAGAGGTTAATTTCAACTTGCGCGGCTAGCAATTTAAGTACATTTTTTTCTCCTAATACTCTTTTTTTTTTGAGGCTATTCCTTTCCACTTGAAAGCACCTTTTCTCTCCACTCTCTTTTCACTTGAATCTGTTACCTCTTCATTCTTGCTACACTCCGGATACAGTGCCAAGCGGGACCTGGGGCCAACACTATCATGTCCCTGCTGATGCCTGAACCGGGCCCGCTTCTCAGTCCCATGCCCCCCTCTTCATCGCTAGCTGTGACTGAAGGGCCAATAACAGGACCAGAAACACAGTCTTCAGTCTCGCGTCTAACGGAAAACACGCTTGCAGACATTGATGCAGTAGGAGATGCAAAAGTAGCATCAGATTCTTTTTCACTGTCAAGACCGTCCCGGTTACTTGGAAGACGAAGACTCAAGAACTTAGCCTTGGAGTCTCTATCAGGCATTTTGAGCCCAACCCAGGACAATTGGCCTCTTACAGGTCAAAGTGTCACGGGCTTGCCCTCAGCTGTGCCTCCAGTACCAAACAACGCGCAATCTCTGGGCCAATACTGTCTTGAGCAGGATACTCACGAACCGAAGGAAGGCTCTCAACACCGACGACCAAGCTCACCCAGACCCATGTCCATGGCTAAATCTGAGCGTGCCCCTGAAGCTAATCGGCAGCCAGCGCCTATGCTTACTCAACAAATTTTGATGGCTGGCACTGGCACTGGCACTGGCACTGGCACAGACCCCGACAATTACAGTGTTAAAAATATCTCGATCAGTAGTACTCAGGGCGGCTGCGGCTGTTACCACGAAAAGGCTGAACTTCCAAACTGTGCTAAAAATAATCCAAGCACCTTCGAAAAGAACAATATCAGGAACACAAGAGAGCCAAACATAAACGAGGAGACTTGTCAAAAGGAGAAGGAAAAACATATCGAATCAGACCCTTGTCACCAGTCGGCTGGCTACGACGGTGAGATGGAGAGCGGGAACGTTAGTCCGCGGTCGAGCAGCAGCAGCAGCCAGGTGTACCACCATCCTATTTATTCAACCTTGAGCAGGGCTAGCAGTGTATCCAGCAGGACGAGCCCGAAACAACTATCGATATGGATCCCGCCTACAAACCAGGTGGTGGACGAGGAGCATTTACCCGATGAACGGTATGAAGACAATAGAGACTCGTCGTCCTCAGCGACCGCGTCGGCGTCGGCATCAGCATCATCGTATTGTTCGTCATGTTCAATAACAACATCCCCTCCTACGGACATTGTAGAGGAGCCTGGCACTACCACGAATACAGCACGCCCGGTAGACGAAGGGAAGAAAGCATATCCAAATGGGCCCGTACTGGTCTACGAGCCCAATATTTATTTATACTGCGAACCTGATTTGGCGACAATCAATGACTTCGACGTGGTCATCAACGTGGCCAGAGAAGTCAAGCCTCCGCCGGAGGTTGATACTTTAAGTGGAGAATACATTTACGTCCCCTGGGACCATACTTCCAGTTTAATACCGGACCTGCCTCACTTGACAGACCTGTTGGAAGAACGCACGGCGCGCCATAGACGAATTTTGGTCCATTGCCAGTGCGGAGTTAGCAGGTCAGCGTCTCTGATTGTGGCTTACACGATGAAAAAGAACAACTGGGATTTCAATACGGCGTACGCCTATGTCAAGGACAGGTCGCCGAGCATCAGCCCGAACATGACTTTACTTTTTGAACTCATGGACTGGTCAAAAGTAATGTAACCTATATTTAATTGATTACCTGCAAGCTTTCTTTGCAAAACTGCACATCCCCACTTGGGTCTTGTAGGGACAGGTCGCCGAGCCCAACATGACTTTGCTTTTTTAAGCTCTTGGTCAAAGACAATGTAAGATCACTATATTGATTTACTGCTAAGCGAAGAATCGCACGTCTAGGGCTCTGTCAGGGACAGGTCGTCGAGCAGTCCAACAACTGACTCCCTCGGAACTGGTCAAAGTAATGTAATTGATTGATCTCCTTTTTTGCCTAGCAAAAATTGCCACACCCGGGTCTTGTATCCCAAAAACGCCGAGCAGCCACCCAACGTGACCCCTCTCATGAACCATAGTGAGATTTATACTTGCAAGCCGTAGAATCTCTTATACCAACGACAGGTCGTCGAGCAGCCGATGACTTCGAATCATTGAACTGGTCAAGGTCATGCCTGCTGCTGCTGTTGGCGAAATTTATCTCTACGGTCTTGTAGCTCTTATAACCACGACCACCCTGTATCAATGAAGTAATATAACTTATATATCTAATGCTTGATCTCCTGCAAGCTTTGCTTGGCAAAGAATCGCACGTCTACATCTGGGTCTTCAGTCGTTAATTCCTGTAAGCTTCGCACGCTCTCATCAAGCAAATCACTGGCACGCTGCTTATTTGCAAACTTGACACTGCCATCCTTCTTTATCCCATCGTTAACCAACACTTTAAGCGACTTGGCTGCATTGAATCTGATATTAGGGATTGGGTCCTTGAGTAACACAAACACAAAGGGGTATACCAAGTCACTCAATGTATTTTCATCCAAAACGTCAATCAGATTAGTCAATGCAAATAATGAGGTCAACCGGTACAAATAATGAGGGTTGGACCCCGTGTTAATAATTTGAGGGATAATTTCTGTCCTTGCCCAATCAACACCAAAGACTTTTGTAATCTTGGCCAGGTTAACTGTGGCCGCTTCTCTGATGGAATAAACAGAATCCCACAACCATCCCATACACAGCGGCCCAATCTCCTTGTCAAAGAAGGTTTCACCCAGCTGCTCTGCCAGCAGAGGAATGTAATCAATGATTGCTAGCCTTACTCTCCATTGCTTGTCTTTGGCCAACTCACTAATGGCCGGTAGCAGCGATTTTGATAGCAGGTCGATCCCGATAACCTGGTTAACAACTGTCAGCCTTGAGATAATGTTGAGCCGCACTTCGGGGAACTCATCCTTGAGCATGGCCAAAAAGATGGGTAATAGATATGTGATTGTGTGGTCCTTGCCCAGCAATGGGGCTAGCCCAGAGATTTCCTTGGCTAATGTAGACCGAACGTGCTGTGATTGATCATTGGCCAGGTTCTCAACCTGGGGGATGATCTCTGTTAGAATGATATCCTGAGGGATCAGCTTACAGAACCCAGGGATCTGCCTGGAGATCGCTGTACGCACTTCAGCCTCATTGTCAGTCATGAGCTTGACAAATGCCGGGGCAAACTTCTCTCTGGATTCCTTGCTATCAAGACTTAGGGCCAGGTCCTCAAATCTATCGCTAGCCATGTATCGCACCCTCCATGACTTGTCTTCAAACAGCCTGAGCGCGTACCCAATCAGTTCGCTGTTGGATGACGCCCTGATATCCTGCTTGGACAAACTCTTGGCTATTGAAATCAGCACATCCACTGCCAAAAGCCGTACCGAATCTTGATCATCATTGATCAAATGAATAAACATTTCTCTGAAAATGCCATCAAACGAAATTGACAGCCCATCAATAACCTTGGGCAAGTTAGTAGCAGCAGCCCTCCTAACCATGGGCCCATCATCCTTGATCAAGTTGTTGTAGAGAATCAGCAGTTCATCAACGTGCTTGGCGTCACCAGGATCGCTGCTCATCTTTGCCAGCACTGAGGCGTAGAGCCCTGTAGCTGAAACTCGGCTTGTGAACCAGTCTTGACCAGACATGCGCTTCACAAGGGGTACAAACAGGTCCTTGACGTAGTTGCTGTTGCTGTTGTCGCTCATAGAATTACAAATCTTGTTGAGGGACTCAATAGCGCGGTCCCGCACTGCGGGTTCTTCCACTGCAGCCAGTGACTCCAAAGTCGGCAGCAACAGGTCCGCGTGCTGCTCCCCTCCAACATATGGCAAGAACCCACCCAGCTCCTCTGCTAACACCGTGAGCACCTCATCCTCGTCATCCTGGGAGACCTCCTCCAAAAAGGGGATCACCTCGTTACGTGTACGTTCCTCACCCAACGCGAGCGCAATCGTGGACAATCGTTTCATAGCGTTCAGCCGAACGCTAATGTCCTCATGCTTGAGCTCGTCAATGAGCAGCGCAAGAGGGTACAATTCTTCCTCCATTGTATTTGTTTATCCCCAAAGGTAAGGTAGATTTGGAAAGAAGTAATAATAAAAAGAAGTTTTAAAGCCAGGCTCAATCGATCACACTTAAAAAGTTACAACTGTACAGTTAGGAAGTAGCCCAACAACATGGCCCAGGTTATCCGTACTTAAGACTTGTTTTTGGATAGTATAAGCTGACACTAATGTTTAGTAAAACTCGACTCTTCCAATGTGGACGAGCTCTTGGAAGAGTGTAAAGCCTTAGAGGCCAAGGCTCGGGCAGGGAGTGTTGAGGTTGATGTAGATGTTGTAGAGCAAAAAGCGTGCTCACTGTGGAATAAGTTCGTTTTGGATAAAAGGGCTAGCAGAGAGATGGATTTGTCTATACCTACTATTGTGTGTGCATTGCTTGGACTCTGTCACAATAAAGACAGAGTGGTGGAATGTATTTCCAAAACATTGCAATGGTCAGCAGAGCTCAAGGCAGATGCCGTGTATTTGATGGAGCTTGGAGACTACTATGTTGGCCTTACAACCAATGAGCATGCTGTTTTTGGATACAACTGTGCTAAATTACTGGCCAACCTTGCCAGAGGCAAGTACTCAATGGCAGATTTCCTCTACCATTCGTTAAATGGATCTGTAACCATGGAGTTTGTGACTTGCCTTTACAACCTATGTGTAGATATGGAGTATGCACAGGAGTGTATCAAGTGGGTTTCCAGAGTTGTCCAGCATTCTCCGGAGAGCCAGGTGAGGTATTATGCCAATTATCTTTTGGTCAGGAAGCTATGTGAGACTCAGCAGTTTGACAAGGCAGAGGCAGCTTTGAGTCAGATTGACTACACTGATATAACTGCATTTCTAGCCCGGATCGAGTACATGGATGCCACGCCTACCAGTGTAGGATCTAAGCAAAGGCTTTTGGTCGAGATGGCGGAGCATTTTGACTGCAAATGGGCTCTTGTTCATTGGAGAGAGTGTTCAGTCCCAGCTATTGACCTGTTGCTGGCAAAGTGTGACCACCAAAACGATGAGTTGGTAGTCATGCGGCTTCAGAATACCTTAGACCAGGAAGATTGCCTTGACTTTTTGAATACTCTCGAACAATGCCTGCCCAAGTTATCAAAGACTGCCGCTCAAGCATGCCTGACCATTCTTTGGAAACGGGGCAACGAATGGCTAGATTTAGGGCTCCATGGTTTGTTCAGCTCCGAGGAAAGCCAGGCTAAATTTTACCGGAAAAAGCTGAAGCTGTTGAGTAGTGACAAGGCGGTGGAGTTTTACCAACAAATGGGGTCAGATGTGCAGGATCATCCGTACTCTTTGGCACTCTACATCCATGCTTTGTTGAAATGTGGCCAGTCTGCGGCCAAACCGTTGCACAAGCTGCTCCAACTGGGAAATATCCCCGCAATCAGCTATGTGGCTACCGTGTCCAAGGAATTGAATGACACACAAACTCTTGTGGAGTCTCTTGAAAAGCTAGCCACCTTGCCAGCTAAAAATATCAACTACGGGCCAGTGGTGCGAGCTCTGGCCAAAATGTCTGAAACTGCCCCTGATTTGCTTGCAGTATTGCAGATGGAGCAAGCGCATTTCAACATGGAACCAAGTGATTACAAGTGGCTCGCAAACAAGGGGTATCATGAAGGTATCAAGTGTGCTGACAGTACTGGCACCATGTTACTAAAGAGTAGCCTGAAGATTTTAGGTCTAGCCGAGAAAGAAAAAGCCGGGTCAGAGATACCGCTGAGAAAGTTACAGATTGTGGTGGCTATCCTGTTCCAGAACTTGGACCCAGTCGAGACAAACGCGTATCTTGAAATATCCCAGGACTTGCTCCCCAGAATCTCGGACCATGAGTACTATACCCCTGCTAAGGATAGGATCTTGCTGTGCCAAATCAAGGCTGGTGGGAATCCCTTGTTAGTGGCCCAGATCACCGACCCTCTAGTCCTGGATTGTGCATTCAGTCACCTTGCGCTCACTAGGAATCCAGCTTTGTGGGAAACGCTTTCTAAGGTGCTAGACGAGAGCCTTGAATTTGTTACGCGTTGGGTCCGAATGGCACTAGAGTTGCCGCTAGATTTCAGAGCCAAGTTAGTTCTGAGCCGTTTGGTGGATAAACTGACCAAGTCTGAGTCAACATTACCCCAGCTACAATGGATAGGTAAGTTTTTTCTGAAGAGACAAAAGCTGAAACTAATAAAAGCATGCTCTGTTTGGAACCATGGGCTGAATATGCTCGACTCTGAGTCCACGTACTCACTAGGCAGAGAATTTCAACATTTGGCAGTCAAGTTAAGCCAGTACAACAGCCCTCAGTTGAGTTTACACGTAAGTATTGTTGGCAGATTACCCCAGAGTACAGGACTAATTAGTTGATGGAACAAATGATAAAAGAGAGCAACTAGAGCATGAGAAAAAGGAAAGAAAGCGAGAATTTTGGTAAGCCTCGGATTGTGGGGGTAAAAAAAGAATACTTGTGATGTTCATCTAGCGAGTTTGTGGGGGCGGGGTGAGGAAAAATTGCACTGATTGAAATGACTCAATATGCACCCCGAGGCTCTAGCTGCGCATTGCTGTCACGATGGCTCGTGACTCTCGGCCGGGCTGAAGCAGGTCAGGCAGGTCAGGCAGGTCAAGCAGCCTCAACCGGCGGGAGGCTTCTAGCTACTCCACATTGAATACATCATCGCTAGCTAGCAATGTAACCTCGACTCGGTCCAGAGGGATCATGACGCAAAGTAGAGCTCTGTTGCTCATTGCTAGCCAGCCTGGGGAAGATCAAAGTACCAACATGACGAAAGGGACTTGCTAGACTTTACCCCATAAAAAGTGGACTAAACAAAGAAAAGCTGATAGAAAAAGGGCTTTGCTGTCTCGTGCATGAAAATATTTGCGATGGCAGCAGCAGCACTAGCAGCACCAGCAGCAGCACTTGTGCTAGATGCAAAAAAGAAATCCTGTTGAGCAGCCTTTGGTTTCCAGAGGGTTCATTTTTTCAGTTGCGCCCTTCAAAGCTCAAATGTATCGAAATGTTCTGAATGTTAAAAATTTATTCCAAGCAGCAAAGAGCTAAATATAACTTTTTGTGTGTTAACCCTGTGCAGATTACGTAACCACGCGATCGAGCGCTAACAAATGTTGGGAGGTTTTTGCCTAAGCTCTGAGCTCGATATTGAGGTAGATGACGCTTGTCACGCTGCCAAACCTAAGCTGTTTAGCGACAGTGTCTACACAGCACTGAAACGGCGGCTCTATTGCTTGTTATCTAAGCGAGTGCCACAAGCCCTCTTTGGTATCCGCATGGACAAAAAGGCGCACACGCGTGCGCGCAAGACGTGATCCTCATGATGAAATGCTGCCTGCCACGCTGCCTGCCACCTGTCAGTCCCCGAGGACTCTGATGCTGAAACGATCAGGGCTTGGCCGTTCCAGCGCACGGACCTTGAGGGGCCCTTGAGGGGGGCCCTTGGGCCCAACGAGGGGCAAGACCAGAGAGTATTGCCACCAGCAACGCGTGGGAACGAAGGATTTGTGACCCTCTGCTAGCAAGCTTTCTCCAGGTTGTTCTCAGTTCAACATAGAAATAGAAGAGCCCCTGTCACAGTAGTTCAAGTGTAAGTTGACTTGCTAACAAAATAAAGCGTACGGCTGAACATATTTCTCCATGAGAAGAGCAGCAATTGAGGGAGGAGGCGATGACACAATATTGAAGCGTGCTTGATCATATGCCAAATATGTTGTTGCTGGCCCACACAAGCAAAAGCGTGGCTGACAGTGGCTGACAGTCAGTAAAAGTTTGGAGTTAAAAAAAAAAAGTATTCCAGGCGGGACGAACACAAACAGTGGGAGAGTTGTAAAATGTAAATTTATGTATCGCGCGATGCAAGTTTCTTTTTACCGCACGAGTGGCATCAATTTCGACCAAAGAGGGAATTCTGCACGCCTTTCCCTCCGATGCCCCAAACGTCCTTTTTCTTAGTGCTTCTGGTGCTCTACTCGCCTTTTGTATATATATATTCCCCTATCTCCTCCTTCTTCTTTTTCTCTCTGCACTTCTTTTACATTTCAAAAGTCCTTCACTTTCTCCTTCTAATACACTCCCTTTCATTATCAGGAGCTCTCAGGAACAGTCTAACAGTCTATTCAGACACAAACACAAAAAACACAAAATGGATGCTACAAGACTCGACACTATCCTCAAGGATATCTACATTCCTCACAGCGGAGACAAGTCCAGCAGGGATATCCCCAACCACCACCCCTCCCTGATCATGCAGGACTCGTATACCGACACCACCCACCACCTGGACTGCGGGTGCTGCGGTGGCGCCTGCATCACCGAGCAGGCCTGGTGGATCAAGCAACAGGAGCACCAGCAGGCCAGACGCGCCAACAACGCGGCAAAGAGGCCCTCAGTCTCGAGTACAGAGAGCAGTTCAAGCGTTATGAGCTTCAAGAGCCGTAACGCCTCTACTGAGGAGTTTTAATCATTTTTTGGTGGAGCAACTGGGTAAATGTTGTGTTGGTGTTTTTGGCCTTTTGGGCAGCGACGAGGCGCGATAAGCCCGAGACAGCATCATCACTGCCAAGAGAGAAGGAAGCAAGAGAGAACCCGCTAGGAATGAGAGGCATTCATGAGTGGGAAAAATAGTTGTCGTGATGCGTGCGGCAACAAAATAAGTTAGCCGATCATCAACAAAAGATAAGGAGAGCTAAAAAAAAAATTGTTGCTTATCAGGCAGGAAAAACAAGGGTATACGGCATGCGGGCCGCCATTGCCCGTCAATAGCCATTTTTTGGTCTCCTTTGCACGGCTCCAAACAACAACAACAACAAGGATTTGCCTAATGATTGACCGTGAGGTTTTTTTTTTTTATTGCCGCTGCATGCCTCGAAGTCAAACAGCTGCAGAAGTCTTTTCGCGCATTCTTGCTATTCAGACCCCCTGCTCTTTCAATACTATTTATTTGCCAAGTCCAAAACTGCATCAAGGACCAGGCGGGCAGCTTGCAAGCTGTTATTTATTCACTTCATTAGGTAGCTTTGTATGTAGCTAATGCATTTCAATCAACAAAACGTTTGCAAGATTAAAAAAAAATGGTAGATACATGGAGATTACACTAATATACTAGTAAGACTAGTCAGTGAAGGCAAAGTCACCGGAGACCCATCGGTTAACCATGTCCAAGGCGGCCTCGGGCTGGTCATAAGGAACCATGTGTCCTGCGCCGTACACTCTCAAGAAGGTGAACTTGTCCACGTTGGTAGCCTTGCCAACCTCCTTGTCGCCTTTACCAGGCAGGATCCAGCTCTCTGGCTTGGTCTTCTCGAACTTATCCTTGCCGGCCCACTCCAAGTTCTTGGTGAAAGCTTGGTTACCCAGCCAGTTGCAGATGAAATCCTTATCTCCAGCATAAATCAAAATGGGAAGATCCTTACCCAAAAGGGTAGTGACAGACTTGTAGTAGGGCTTCATCCAGTCTCCAGCAAACACAAAGTTTCGGTTGGTATCAAAGTTGCATCCAGTGTAGGCATCAACCTCAGCACCAACAGCTTCCTTAACCTCGGGCTTGTTCAGGTACTCATCAATGTACTGTAGCTCGGTGTAGCACAAGCTGCTACCCTCGCAGTCCTTTCGGATATCGTACACGTTTCGGCCAGTCTGCTGGTAGGGGCCCATCATGGCATTGTTGCAGTAAATGGTGGCGGGGACACAGGTCCAGGTGCTCTGCGAAGAGTAGCATGACTCAATCAGGGCATTGCATCTAGGTTGGGCGCTGGTCATGCCCTCGCACTGAGACTCATCAAGAACAGCTTCAGCACCGCCCTTGCCACAAGCCATGGGCTGGTAGTAGTCGTACTGGGACAGAGGGTCAATCAAACCGTTACCTATCAGAACTGAAGACAAGTTGAAAGTGCGATCCTCATGAGACAAAATCTCGTCGGCAAAAACGGGAATGTAATGACCAGCGTAAGACTCACCGGCAATATGGAACTTCTGGCCGTCCTTGTACTCAGGGAACTGCTTGAAGAACAAGGTCAAAAAGGCATAAACGTCCTTGCCAGCGGCAACAGTGTTGGTGACACTGCCAGAAGAGTAAGAGAACCCGGTGTTGACGGGTTGGTCAAGGAAGATTACAGAGGCATTGTTATTCCATGAGTTAGGGTTGTAGACTGGCTTCAAGTCAGAGTCAATTGAGGCAGGACCCAACTCAAAGAAAAGACCAGTCAATGATGAGCAACCTGGGCCACCATTCAACCACAAGATAACCGGATCGTTCTTGGGATCGTTTCTGGACTCAAAGAACCAGTAAAACAGATTCTTCTCAACATCCTCGTCCTCAGCGACTGACAAGTATCCAGAGTACTGACGGACCTTGTCAATGCCCAAAATCTCCGGGGACTTCACCTTCAAGGTGTGCGCGGGGAACTCATCCTTTTGCTCAACAACGTGCAACCAATTGCTGACCTTCTTGACGGGACGACGGTCATTGAAGAGCTTCTTGGAGCCCACGTTGAATTGCTCGACCGTCTTCTCAACAAGATCCCAGATCCCGATCGATGAGTGGCTCAATACACTGGTCCAGGCATCGAAAGCCTCGGAGGGGATATCCTCAAACTTCTGGCCAAGCCCATTGGCGAGCTTCTTCATGGTAGCCTTGACAAAATCCGGGGCATTGCTATCCTTTGAAGGGTCGTTCTTAGCTCCGCCAAACAAAGGCTTCTGGAACTTGGAGGCGATCTGCTCCTTGAGTCCCAGGTTCTGCTGACCGGGAACCTCCTGGAGAGCGGAGACAGAGACGGTGGCGATCACCGCAGTAGCGGCTGCGAGGATGTCAAGCTTCATCTTTTTCGGTTCCTCTTTTTTTCCTTTTATTTACACTAACACAGTCAGTCTCAGAGAAGCAAACAAAATGCTGGAAGTTCCTCTGGTTCTGTCGAGAAAGTGTTGTGAAAGGATGAAGGAAGAAATAGAAAAGCGGTGCATAAAACAGAGCCGATTTACTTTAAGGAGACAAGTTAGCAAGAGATGCGGGTGCAGCTTACAATGAAGGAGTCACAGTTGGCAGGACCCCCGATTAGCTACTTAACTTAAAGAAAGAGGCGATAAGAGAGTGATGCCGTTTGTCGCCGTTTCGAGCTTTAAACGGTCTAATCGAGCAATCTCACAGCCAGCCATCTTTGTTAGCACTTTGTTAGCACTTTTGTTAGCAATATTGGTGACCACTGTGAATTAGGCAAACTGTCAACACAGTGTGAATCTACCTTGAAGGTGAGTACTGATTACGTAAATCTGACTCACACTAAATGGAGAATATGGGGACATGGAGACATGATTTATGATAATGACTGAGCCTTAGGCTGGCTAAGAGCATGATTATGGCCTTTGTTGTAATTCATAGAGAGAGAATAAAGAGAGCAGGCTGAGCAGGATAGTGTGTGTACTTTTTATAGTAGCTAGTGATTGAGAGACTACTCAGAAAAGACAATTCTGAGCATACTGCAACGTCTCGTGACCAGAGTGAGGAGTTTCCCGATATTTCCAACTTTAACCACTTCTATCAAGCCATGAGTGAATCCTAGCTCTAAGCTTGACCTTCCTGTGTCCTTGGACCGAAACAAAACCGTTTTAGAATGAAAAACCCGCGTTTCGACATTGATCTTCGATTCTGTCAGTCAAGACAGAAGTAAGGCCGAGCGCTGTCTTAGCATTTATGAGCTCTTCGGCAATTACAGAGACATCATGCCCTCCAGAAAAGTTTCCAATGATGTGCAAACTCTGTCCACTGTTGAGCTTGGGCAATTGGTGGGAAAGCAGGGCCAGGAAGATCGATAGATCTTTGGACACAGAGGCGGCAGACATAGGTGACTCGGAAGGAGGAGCGTCAAGTCTGATGACGGACGCGTTAAAGATAGGTCCTGGTAATGACTCGTCGTGGCTCTTTATAAAAATACCCATGAGTAAAGAGCAATGCGGACCGCCATTTAGCCACAAAATGAGAGGCTCGTCCTGGTCCTCATTCTTAGAGTTGTATACCCAATACAAGTAATCTGGTAAACTTGTCAATCTGCCCGAAGTCATGTCACCAGCATACTTTAACTCTGCACTAGGAACTCCATTTGGAGGAACCACCTGCTGGATTCGCAAAGGTGTACCCTGGAAAGTGCTTCTGATTTTCCACTTTAGAATTGTGAAAGTCCTTTCTTACTGTGGTATACTCGCTAAGCTTGGAGCTTATACTTGAGCTAGCACCACTTTTCATTTGAGAAACATTCCAGATCTCCACTGATGAGCTTGGACTGCTCGTCAATATAGAATCCCAAGCAGCTACATTTTCAGCGGGGATGTTTTCGATATCTTGACCCCACACTGGTGCTATCTTGGAAACAGTAGCTTCGGCAACCTCGGGGGTCCCAATGGCCACTTTGTTTTTGCCAAATATACCATCTCGCAGATCATTGAATCTGGACAACACCTCTGGTATGAACTTCATGCTCGGTTTCTGCTGCTGGTCAGCTAAACTCAAGCTAGCGCCACCAGCTAGCAAACAGAGACCCAGCTTCATATTTGGCAAGATCTCAGCTGCTATCCATCTGGAGGATCCTGGTGTCTAAGGCTTCGAAATAGAAGAGGCTTTGAGCTACTTTGTGTTCCATTGGCTGTTTGAGCACTATCAGTTGTCAGCCATTCTCTTGGTATACATTATGAAGTCTTCAGGTCTCACTCAGCAGCAGAGGCTCGACTCAAGCTATAAAATCACCGTTGACTGGTGATAAGAAAATTACGTAAGGGCATCTCATCTCAGTGATCTCAAATCTGACTCTACAGTGTACTCTGGAGGCTAGGCTTGACGACTATCCATCCACTTGTGAAATCAAAAATAAGTCTATGAAGCTAAGCAAAAGCATAATTATGGGACATCCAGGTATTAATCATTGACAGCGCATTCTCAGGCTGATCAAAGGGGACCATATGCCCCGCATTAAACACTCTCAAGAACGTGAAATGCTTATAATTTGTAACCTCGCCCGCATGGCCCTTGGTGGTAGTCCAGGGACGCGTGGGTGCTTGCGCAAACCCTGGGCTACCATGCCACTCGAGCGCCTTAGTCCATGCCTGGTTCCCTAGCCAGTTACAGATAAAATCCTTGTCCCCGGCATAAATAAGCACAGGGATATTACGGTTCAAAAGCTCGGTAACTCGATGATGAAACGGTTGCATCCAATCACCATTAGACAAAAAATCCATATTGATTTGCATATTGCAATTTTGGAACTGGGTTGCTGAGCTAACACCCAGAGCTGCCTTCACGGTAGGCTGGTTCAAGTACTCAGACACCTGCTCGAGCTGCGTGTAACATAACCCACCGCCCTCGCACTTGTGTCTTATATCATAGATATTGAGCCCTGTCCGTTGAAAGGGCCCCAGCTGCGACCGCTGGCAGGTGTTTGAAGCCGAGCGACATGTACCGCGCTCCGCGGGGTTATTGTAGCACCGCTGGATACTGTTCAAGCAGTGCTGCATGCTGTTAGTCATTGACTGGCAGCTTATGGGGTCAATGACCGACCGCTCGCCGCCCTTGCCGCACCCCATTGGCTCATAGTACCGGTACTGGGTCAGCGGGTCAGTAAGCCCATTGCCAATCATGACCGACGTGAAATTGTAGTCTTGTGAATTGGCTGCAGCAATGTCAGACGCGAAAACTGGAATATAATGGCCACCATACGACTCCCCGGCAATATGGAACGGCAGGTGCTTCAAGTGTGAGTGCTGCTGGAAAAACAGAGTCAAGAAGGCCTGCACGTCAGCTGACGCGGTTACAGTGTTCCCCACCGCGGTCCTAGCCCTTGAGAACCCGGCATTGACAGGTTGGTCCAAAAAGATCACATTGGCATTGCTATTCCATGAGTGTGGGTTCCTTCTCAAGCTCAGATCGTAGTTAAGCGAGGCAGGTCCATTTTCAAAGAAAAGACCTTCCAATGAAGAGCAGCCCGGCCCGCCATTAAGCCACATTACCACTGGATCCGTAGACGGACTTGATCTTGACTCAAAGAACCAGTAGAATAGTTGCCCGTGCGGAGTGTTTAAATATCCGGCAGTTTGGCGGACATGATCGACGCCTAAGCTTGCCGGCCCAGTAGTGCTGACTGCAAGCTCATAAAGGTCTAATCCATCCTTGCGCACAACAAAACTAGTCCCATTGAGCGGTATACCTAGAACCGGCACCAGCAAGATCAGCAATAGCACCCACATTCCTCAGTTTACCTCCCAAAAAGAAGGCATCTTGGTCAAGATATACCTTACTGCAGGGTGAATCTGATCTCCAACACCTTAACTTTAAGGTTACCGGGCTTAATTAAACAAACATCGAAGTCAACACCACAATCAAGATGATAAGAAGAAAGATCAGCAAGTAGCATTGCCACCGTCCTCTAACCTTTTGATTACCTTCTGCTTGTGTCAATTGAGATGCGGCAGCCTTGTTGTTCGAGGCAAGATTCGAAACATTTTCTTCAACAGTATCAATTTGGTGACCTTGTTCCTGTACCAAAGTACCCAAGTCTCTGAAAATAGAGTTGATTTCCGTAATACCCTGTTCAATAGTCTGTATTTCACTCTCCCGTTCATCAATTAGACTCGTGTAGAAGTCAACTTCGAGCCTGTTTTGTTGCTGCTGCTGTTGTTGTCGCTGTTTTTGTAAAAGTGAAGTGTTTTCGGAGACATTAGCAAAGGCATCTTCTTCTAGAGCAGCTTTATTTGCGCTTTCAGCACGTGAAGCTTCCATCTGCTTGGCACCACTTGACTTCCCCTCCTTCCCCTGCTTGTCTCTTTCTGCCTGGACGCATTCTCGCTGCAAGGGACGGAATTCATTGAGGACACTACTAAACTCCTTATTCAGTTTCTGTAGAGTAAACCCCTGAGATGTACTGAGCGAGCTAGAATCCCAGTCATGCATAGCCTTGACATGAGACCCTACTTTCTTGAACAGTTCTGTCGTGGTCTCGGTCTGAGCCACAAGGTTTTGCTCATCCTTAGCTGACCCTTTAGTCGACTTGACTTTCCGTAGGTGGCGCTGGATCGCCCTCAGCTGCTTGGTCAGGTCATAGAGACCATCTGTCACATGGGCCGCTAGCGTGTCAAAGTCCGGTGGAACTTGGGCTTCAACATCAGGCCCTGCTTCGTACGACATATCCTCCCCCCACTTTTGGAATTGATTGTTAATGTTGTTCAGAGACTTGACTCGAGTTGTCCGAGCCACACAGTCTGACTAAACTCGATCAAGCAGCCAAACGGCCATTACGTAAATTGTCGGCTAAAGCAGGCTGTCGATGTCATCGGAACTGGGCCTTAAGAGATCCGGCGTTTAAAAAAAATCTTTGATAATGATATATATCACAACTCAATTATACATAACATGAACGGGAACAGGGCTCGCCGCGGTGGGGGCCCGGGGAAGAAAGGGGCTGCGGCGGCCAGGGATGGGGATTTGCCTCCCAAGCCTACGAATGGCGGTGGCAGTGGCGGTGGAGGAGGGCGGTATAGAGGGAACAACTCCAACAGTAGCTCCAAACCGCCAAAACAGGCGCTAGGCCCCAAATTTTCCGGTATTTCAAAGGGCCGCGGAACCAGGGGTGGCCGGCCACCACTTTCTTCAAAGGATGTGGTTAATTCGTTCGACCCAATAAGCTCGCTGGTAGAGTCTGATGACGAGTTCGACGAGGACGAGTACGACAGTCATTACGAATATCCATACCCAGATGAGGAAGAGGAAGATGAGGTTGATCTCCAGCTCCCAGCGACTGCTGTCACTGAAAACTCGGACGACTTTATGTCATTCAATGATTCATCACAGGAGGCTCCCAATAAAGCAATGGCTCTGGCTTTCAAAGAGTTCGAAGATGACTTTCAAATCTCAGAAAATGAAGGCGAAGACGACGACGATGATAACGCCGACTTTGTACAAGATAACCCATGGGTGCGGCCCCGGAAAAAGGCACAGCTGCAGGATATCAGCGAACTGCTCGGCGAAGAAGTCAAAGACTTTGTCTCTTATTTATCACCATCTGCTGAAGAGATCAAGAACCGGCAGGAATGTGTCGAAAGGATCCGTTCGTTGGTCAAATCCTTGTGGCCAGATGCCACTTTACACGTTTTCGGCTCCTATGCCACAAATTTATATTTACCCGGATCAGATATTGACATGGTGATCACAAGCCCCAGGGGTAGATACGATAACCGACAAAGCTACTACCAGCTGTCCTCAAAGATCAAAGCCAGCGGGATCTGTTACGGCCGCCCTACGGTAATTGCCAACACCAAAGTACCCATTATCAAGTTCAAGGAAACCAAGAGTAAGATCGATATTGATATATCGTTTGAGCGAACCAACGGAGTTACTGCAGTGGAGGTTATTGACTCATGGCTAAGAGAGTTCCCAGAAATGAGGTACTTGGTGCTTGTAATCAAGCAGTTCCTTGCTCGAAGGAACCTCAACGAGGTTCACTCCGGTGGAATTGGAGGGTTCTCTGTTATTTGCATGATCATGTCGTTTTTGAAAAACCACCCTGCCGTGAGCACTAATAGCATTAATATTGGCGATAATTTGGGGGTTTTGTTGCTCGAGTTTTTGGAGCTCTATGGCAAGAATTTCAACTACTCTAATACAGTGCTTGTCATGAAGGACGCCATGAAGTATGCGCCACGAAGTACGCGCCGCCACTTGATGGGGAGAAAGCCCAATGGGTTGATTATCGAAGACCCTAACGACTCAAGCAATAACTTGACTGGCGGAAGCTATAATTTGTTGGCGATCAAGAAAGCATTTGCGGGGGCCTTTGATATGATCACCGCGAGGGCTTACGAGGTCGAGGGGATGCCTTGGAAATCAAGGAGGGGCAAGTCTATTTTGGGAAGATCTATCACCTTGCATGCCAACGCGGGGAAAAGGAAGCATGAGACTGTTGCCTCTGAATCACCAGTTCCACCCCCTGCTCCTCCAGCTTCTGCTCCCCCACCTCCTCCAGGGCCAAAAGCGTCTACATCAGCATCAGCATCAGTATCAGCATCATTATCAGCATCAGCATCAGCAGGACCACCTGCATCAGCCGCTACAAGCGGCTCATCTCGATCATACATGGACGAAGTCTATTATATTGATTCAGACTAATTTATTTACTTAATGACCACAGCGTGGATTCTGCCGACATGGCAGTAATGAGAAAGTCCACTTCAACTTTTTTCCTGGCCTCAGTGAGCCAGTCGCCAGCAAGCTTTTTCGGCCAACCCTTGAGGGAGTTGATCTCTGCCACGGCATCGATAGTTCTACCCTCAGTTAGAGCGGTCTCGGTACGAGCCAGGATACTCTCAACGTCATCGCCAACGGGATTTCCCTCCTTTTTGACCATTAACTTTGAAAAGATAAGGGACCCAATGTGGCCAGCGACTCCGGCATTAGGAGGAAGCAAGCTGGCCCTTCTAAGCTCAGGCTCCAAAAGCCTGAATCGAGCCGCAAGCTGCGCGTTGGTCAGAACGCCGTCTTGCAATGCAGCTGGCGGGAAAGCGTCTATAATGCCCATAATAAGATCGTCATCCTTAGCGGCTGACTTTTTCAGAGTTTCAACATAGGGACCCAAAGCAACGGGTTCAGAGGCAGTAGCCAAAATTGATGAAAGTCGCGATAGGGCAACGTGCATTTGAGCAGAGTTTTGGCTTTGGTCCACCAAATTGTCAACTGTAAGGCTCAACTCTTGTAAACCCTTGACAGATTCAGTCAATTCCTTGAGCTTGGAAAGTCGGCCCTCACGTTCTTTTTCCACTTTATCCGAAATTTCCTTTGCAAATTGCTTCTCACGCTCAATGTTCACAGCAACGAGCTTGTTGTTAGCGTAAGCAATGACGGCCTTTTTAGTTGCCTCGACTTCGGTCAGCAACCGGTCATTGTATAGCTGTATCAAATGCTGCTGCTCCTCTGCAATCTTGCGCTTCCAAAGGTCCTCCTGGGCGCTCACTGCGGTCTTGATATCATTGTTTCGCGCTTCAACCATTGAAGAGAACTTGGATGCCTGTTCCTCGAGACCCTTCTGTAGATCAGTTTCATAGCTTTGACGTAGCGACTGGATAGAGTGGCTCAATTGAACAAGATTATCCGAGAGATCACCAACAACCTTTTCCGAGGTCTTGGAGTTGTTGACACTTTGGATCAGCTTGTTTAGACTCTCGACTGAAGCACCGACCAAGCTATCTGCATCAGAAGGCATGTGGACCAGGGGCAATGCAGCTGAAGTTGATAGTTTGTCCTGAATGCTAGCAGCACCACCAGCAGCAGGTGGTTTGTCGCTGGCAGACTTGGTAGCAGCCTCTGGTGCCTTAGGAGCAGTAGCAGCGACAGCAGCAGTAGGGCTGCTTTCCGTCTTTTTGGAGCTCTTGGCTGCTGCAGCCGGAGGCTGGCTCTTCTTTTTGGCGTCCACGGCCGGCACGGGCTCCACAGTCACGTTACGAGCAGTTATGCCCGAGTTAGGCACGCTGTGCACCACCTCGTTGGGCACATTAGGCGGTGCCACAGTCTGGGACCGTTTCGGCGCCGGCGGACTGACGGGAGCGGCCGGTAAGGACTTCTGGTACTTGGACTGGTAGTTGAAGTCCTCAATGCTGGTCACAATAGTCTCTGCGAAGGGCACGTACTGGGTGAAAAAATCTTGAAACTCGTCATCTTGGAACGCGTAGTACAGAGCTCCACCGTATGCAATTCCTCCAACTCCAAAGCTCACGAGCAAAAACTTGAGCAAGCCACTGGACTTCTTGGGTGGAGGTGGTGGAGGGGGTGGTGGGACTGTCGTTTTAGCCGGTGGGGCTGGAGGACGGACGCTAGAGGCCGGGATTGGTGGCTTGGCTTCCTGCCGAGCTGCCTGCTTGGTACTGAACTGAGCAGCCTTACTGAGCTATACAGAGTTAGTGACATGACTCAAGACAAGGCAGAAGAAGAAACTTACCGAGCAATTGAGCGACCGAGTCGTCGGACGCTTTGCTGCCCTCGCCAAAACACCGAATCGAAGCATGTTGGTGGAGGGTTAAGCTGGAAAGGTTTGATCAGCCAATGGAATTAGTTTAAAGCTTTAGTTCTTTTGTAATGTTAATGGTGGCTCGAGATCTCGGCTTTTGTTCATCATGTGACTAGCACTGAGTTTTGGATTTTTCCTCGGGGAGGCTGATCAGATCTTGAGCTTTTAACAGGTTGATCAACATCTGACATTCTTTTGAAATTTGTTGACGGTTTATTGTACTGCTCCAATCCAGCGCGGAGAGGACAGAAGATCACATATATCCAATGGCATCGGCTGTACAACCGACCTATGGTGGAGGTAAGATAACTCTGAAATCATATCCTTGAGCTCAACTAACAACTTAAGATGAAATTGCAGCCGTGGTGCTAGACCCTGGGTCTTACTACACCCGCGCTGGCTACGCAGGTGAGGACACGCCCAAGTCAGTGTTACCATCGAGCTACGGCCGCAAGGAAAACCCGGATTACGACTCTGAAAAGCTACCCGATGTGGGCGAAGACCCGCAACAGAACGCCAAGTACACTTACTACTTTGGCGACTCCAGCGTACATTATCCTCGGCCCCATACCGAGATATTGAACCCAATGGTTGACGGGGTTGTAGAGGACTGGGACGCGGCCACGAAACTTTGGCTTTACGCGTTACGGGAGGAGATTGGTGCTGATTTGGCAGAATCACCTTTACTAATGACCGAGCAAATTTGGGCAACAGATGAGTCGCGTGCACTGTGCATGAAGTGGGCATTTGAGGAGCTTGGTGTCCCTGCATTCTACATTGTAAAATCACCTGTGTGTACGCTTTTTGCCGCGGGTAAATCCAGTGGGTTGGTCGTGGATGTAGGCTCGGAGGTTACCACTGTCACACCAGTGCTAGACGGTCTCACCCTGTTCAAGGCTAGTAAACGGTCGCGAGTGGCAGGGGCGTATCTTAATAAGAAAATTGTGGAGTTTTTCAAGCAGCAGCTAGGCGGGAAGCAACTGAATGCTACATACAAGATCGCCTCGAAGGAACCTGTGGGGGTTAATGAGGTGCCCAGATTCAAGTCAAAGGATCTCAAAGACATAACGGAGAGTTTCGACGAGTTTGAAGTACAGAGGATTATAGATGACTTCAAAGAAACAGTTCTGGAGGTTGCAAAAGGCCCCATACCATCGGCGGAAATATCCAAGCCTGAAGCTGTGATCTATGAGTTTCCAGACGGTTCAAGTATCGAAGTCTCTGAAGCTCGAGCCCAGCTTGCAGAGTATCTTTTCGAACCCGAGCCAGTGGAGGGTGAGACAGCAAAGACTGACGAGGTTGATGCCCCAGCAGCGCCAGTAGAAGCAAAGGAGGACGAGACAGCAAAAGAAGGCGAGCCTTCAAAAGAGGGTACAGAAGCTCCTGCCGCAGATGGAGCAAACACGGAGGGTGCAACCCCAGCGCCGGCCGCAGCAGCTACAACCGAGGAAAAACCCAAATCCAAGGCTGCTGACAGCGTGGAGCTACGCACTGACCGAACTTCTGCGGAGTTCTACAAAAACAGAGGGGTCTCTGACCTGATTGTCGACTGTATCAACTCGTGTGATATCGACATTAGAGCCAACCTGGCCAACAATATCGTCATCACGGGCGGGCCATCGCTTCTGAAAGGTTTTACCGATCGAGTCAACAATGACTTAACTCAAGCGTTTGCTGGGCTCAAGGTGAGAATATATGCTCCAGGTAATACTACAGAGCGAAAGAACTCTGCCTGGATCGGTGGCAGTATTCTGGCAAGTTTGGGAACGTTCCACCAGTTGTGGATATCTAGAAAGGAGTACCAAGAGACTGGGCCTGAAAAGCTGCTAGAGAAAAGGTTCAGGTAAAAATCTGTATTTATACATGTTAGACTATGAAACGTATTTTTCAAACTGCTCGTCAGTGGGCTCATCCTCATTGTCAAAAACAGATTTCCTCCATTCCCGGAGCCGCCTCTTCTTGGCATACTTTTTCCTATCTTTTTGTTTCTTGGATGGGTCCCTGAATTCAGCCATGCTCTTGAGGCCAATATAGGAATTAAGGTCCGCATCATCAGCCAAGAGGATATCACGAGCAGTCAAGCCATAACTCTCTGGCGAGACTTCCCTGTACCTAAACTTGGGGGCCTCATCCTTGGTCTTAACATCTTTCATGACCAAGTCAATGTTATCCTCGACAAACTTCTCTGCCGTCTCCTTGATTGTCTGGTTAACCTGCTGCTCCTTCTTTTTGGCATCCTTCTTTTGCTTTGATTTGGATACTTTGGGTTCTACTTTGTCTTCGTCCTCCTCGTCGTCAGATTGATCATCCTTGCTCTTACCTCCCTTGAACGACTTATCGGCCTGGGCGTAGAACTCATCATTGAAAATCTCCTGCATTTTACGGTCCCATTCTGAGTCTTCGAAGTCGGCATCCAGGTCAAACTTCTCAACCTGGTCGCTGATCTTATCATCACCAATAGCCTTTTTGAGTTTCGAGGCAACGTCCCGGACTTTTTGCTTCTTGACTTTGGTTACTTCTGCCTCATGCTCAGCTTCGCGCTGCCGCTTGGTCTCCTTACGCTGTAGTCTATCCCTCTTTCTGCTGTTCTCCTTTGATCGCCTGACAGTGTTCTGACTTCGAGCATAGCTGACAATCTCCGCAGCATTAGGGTCTTCGTATCGGAAATTGTATGCGGTCTCGAACCTGTCTGCAATATCATCGAACTCTTCGCTGTCACTATCCATGAGCTCGCTATATGTGGGAACCTTCTTCTCCCTGGACTCTGGATCAATGTCGTTGGGAATCCATGCTTTACCGTTCACATAAGCTTCTAAAAATGCACTTGAGTCTTTCTCTGGATCAGGAAGCGTAACGGGCTCAACTTCTCGCTCTTCTTTTCGCACTTGCAAGAAGTCGTCGTCGTCATTATCAGACGCACTTTGGTCTTTGTTGATGTCAGCAATAAGCTGGTTTCGCTCATCTCGCTGTTTGATGGCATAGGGCTGCTCACCATCGTCGTCACTGCCTTGGGTCTCTCCCAGCAGATTCATTCGGTGGTAGTCCTTGAGGTATATAGGCTTGTCCTTGGTATTCCTCTTCTCGTCGTTCTCATTAGTGGAATCTTGGAAAAACTTGGTATCTGACTTGAGCAGCTGGGAGGGGTTTTCCCTGATAGCGGCCAGAACCTTTTTGATCCCCTCGTCAACATCCTCGGTTACAAGCTCACCATAGTCGTCTTCGTCTTCGTCATCCTGAGAGTCTGAGCTCTCGTAATCATCATCCTTCGCTCGTTTCTTGTCCTTCTCTTGCTGTCTATGAGAATCTTCACGCTCTTTGTTGTGCTGAAACCTTGAGGCATACTCTTGGTTGATCTTGAGCTCCCCAGTGTCTTCTTCATTGTCTGATAGATCTAACGTCTTTGAGACTTCTTTAGGAGCCGCCTCGGCCTCTCGGGCCTTCTTAGCTGCAGACTTCTTTCTGGCCATGTTGTAAGTTTTGAAGCTGGCTGAAGAAATATATAAAAAAAAAAAAAAAAAAAAAAAAAAAAAAAAAAAAAAAAAAAAATTTTTTACCCATACACCTTCCCGCAAAATCAATTCCCCACCCCTTCCCCCAACACACCCCGCCCTGCCCCACACACCTCCCCCCCACCGACCCCTCTCTCCGCGCGTCCCCCCCCCGCACGCGCCTGCAGCCGGCCCGGCCCAGTTCGCGGTGACACCACGGGGCGCGAGGG